>CAUYRH010007196.1:0-58294 GCA_963574655.1 Perodicticus potto
CTACTCTGGTTATTCATATTGCCAGAGTTTTTCTGTTGATTCCGCCTCATGATTATTTTTCACTGTTGCCTATGACCATCCTCAGAGTTGGGGAGGTGTCTCTCCCAGATCAGACCCTGGCAGAATCACCCCTTTAAAATTTTTCAAGGCACATCTAACATCCTCTTACGGCACACCAATGTGCTGTGGCACACCACTTGAAAATCACTCTTCTGGAAGATGAATAGCCCAAGATCAAACACTGGTGGGCTCTACATAGTTAACAGAAAGACTCTGAACTCCAGTGTTCACAACCAGTTTTCTCTAACATTGTTCATTGTTTCCATTATTCTGGAGAACATGGAGACTACAGAAAACGAATACAATCAGAAAGAATTGCTTCTTGATTTCAGCTTTTTAAAGTTTGATACTTGTAACAACTAGAAAGTCTTTTGACACAACCTGGATTTTACTTTGGTACTTGGAGAGATAGTGAAGCTACGGGTAGACCCAAGAATGTACTGACAAGTAGGTATGGTGAAGAGAGGGAGTAAGAACCGCAGCTCCTATTTCTCTTCTCATTTTGTCCTGTAAAGTGTATTAGGCCAGCGTCAGCTTCCCCATATAAGGTAATAATACAGTTAAATCAGTTGGATATTCTTTAATAAGTGACCTAAGGGACAGAAAACTGAGAAGCAAGAGTGGCTGCTGCAGTGGTCGCTCTTTGTTCATGACTCTTAGGCATCTCCAGCTTTGGGGGACAGGAAGGAAGTAGGACTTGGCCGTAATTCTCTGGCATGTGCAGGATCACTCATACACGCACAGACATACATGCATGTGTGCATACCCCCTAGTGATAGCTCTCAGCTAACTTCATAAACTTGGAACTGAAGTTTTGAGAAAAACAAAAAGTAGCTTCCCCTCTCCACCCCATATGCAAAATATAAGGACCCTCCCTAAGAATGTTTTTTAAATTTCTTTTGTTTTATTGTGTGAATAGGTAATATATTCACCTAATTTTAAAAAATTCACAAGCTGAAAAGTCCCGTCCTCACCCCTGCTCAATCCACCCTATTCTTTCTCTTTGTCACTTTTGTTGGTTTTTTAAACACAGCCTTTCAGAGTTTCTTTATATAAAATAAATACAAGTATATATTCTTAATTTTCTTCTTTCTTACATGAAAAGTAGCATATTACACACCCTGTCTTCACCAGGAGCAAGTACTTTTGATGTCTTCTTATCATAAGCATGCGATTCCTGACCGCCCCTCAGTCTTGGCCACTGAGCTACTATAAGGCGCAGCACTTAAAGCTTGGCAGCTCTTCATTAGTGCATTTAAGTGGAATTTTATTATGCTCCTATTACTCCCTAGTTATTATTACAATTGTCTCTTTTTGTTTTTTTCTTAATATTTCCCAATTTTTTAAAACATAATTGTTAAGAAGCATGATTGTATACCTTTGTGGAGTACAATGTGATGATTTGATATACAATGTGGAATGCTCGAACTAATTAACATAACCATCACCTCATTTACTTATTTTTGTGGTACAGCATTAATTTTTTTTTTTTTTTTTATTGAGACAGAGCCTCAAGCTGTCACCCTGGATAGAGTGCTGTGGCATCACAGCTCACAGCAACCTCCAATTCCTGGGCTCAAGCGAGTCTCCTGCCTCTGCCTCCCAAGTAGCTGGGACCACAGGCGCCCACCACAACGCCCGGCCATTTTTTGATTGCAGCCATCATTGTTGTTTAGCGGGCCCGGGCTGGATTCGAACCTGCCAGCTCAGGTGTACGTGGCTGGCGCCTTATCCCGTTGAGCCACAGGCGCCAAGCCATCCACTCTTACCTAGACCACTGCATTTGCATCCTATCTTGTCACGTCTCTTCCTGGCTCTCCTGTGGCTTTCCCTGAACCCTGAGCAATCTTTCTAAAATAAAAAGTTGACTACACTCTTTTTGTGCTTAAAATGTCATTCCCCTCCCCATTAATATAGCTTACTACGTATATGACCCTTCACACCTTAAAGCCAGCTTATATTCCTTGTCCTATCTCGTACCCACCCCACCTCCCATTTTCTCCTCCACCCCTAGCACTTTATGCTCTCACAGTTCAAAGATGACAGTTTCCCGCCAGTATTCTGAAGTTCTCTGCCTATATCCCCCACCGTTTCTTGGGTCCAACTGGAAAACTCTCATGCAGCCTTCAAATCGCTTTCATGGGTTGCCTTTTCTGTGAGGTGTTGGCAGAATTCTTTCCTCCCGGCTAACCTGGAACCTGGTCTGAACTTCTGTATGATCACACTCTGGAGTTGTCATCACCTGGGCCTGGGTCTGGGCCTGTTCCTTTACAGCTCCCAAAGACCAGGACAGGAGCTGATTCATCTCCCAGATTAGTGGAGCCCCTGATTGCTGGAGTGAGGGTGTTGGATCAGGGGGAATGAGGTGTCAAACAAGGTGGGAGGGTGAGATAGTAGCAACATTTCTGGGGCCATGGGACAAATGATCCCATCCCTTTCTATCAGCCCCACTCCCAGGAACCCCAGGGTTTGCTCCAACTCAAAGGGCCCCCTCACCTCTGCAAGTTTCCCACGCTGCAGGAGCTCCCCAGCTGCCCACACTTGGTGAAGCACTCAGCCTTGTCCTCCAAGTTGCGGTCATCATACTGGGTCTCATAGATGGGCCTCAGACATGGGTTTCTCGGTGCTTCGGTGGTCTTCCTCTCATCTAAGAGAGCTGCAGAGTGAGTGAACTGGACCAGGAGCAGAAGCAAGGACTAGGAGGAGGGAGAGGAGCTCGAGCTCCAGAGCCTGGAGGTGTGGGCTGGTGTGGTACCCGAGCTCTACCCATCATACCCATTGCTCATGAGCTGGACTCATGTGCTCCCAGGCCTCAGTTTCCAAGGAGATACCATCTCCTATTCACATGGCTGGTAGGATGCTTTACGGAAAGCATATACCAAGGGTTCAGCACATGTCTCTGTAGATTGAAGGCTTTATATATTAGTGCTATTAGTCCTCTACCACCTCCTCCAGGGAGTCTGCCCGGATTTTTACAGTCTTTCCATATTAGACATTCCAAAGCCCTTATAACTATGGCCTTATGGTAGGGTGGTCTTGGATGTTCTGGCTTGGTTTGCCTCATGCTCCAACATTCACATTATAACTTCACAGCTACCTCCTGGGGTATGTAGGGAGTAAGCAAACTAAGGCCCCCTGGCACACAAAGACTTGAACAAGGACACCAATTAGTTGGAAGCTGCTCCAGGACTTGAGACCAGCTTTTCTCACTTCTATTCCAGTTCCCTTTCACCTAACATAGGCCATGGGGTGAAAGCTTTGGATCACCTACTAACTGTGTGTCCTCAGGCAAGTTATTAATAAAACTCTCTGAGGCTCAATTGTCTCATCAGCAAAATGGGATTAATATTTTAATAATACCTTCCTTGGAAATTTGGTGGAAGGATTAGAGTTATTATAAATAAGAGACTTAGCTCCTTGTAGGTGTTCAAAGAGCCATTATTATTTATTAGAGAAGATGAAAACTTTATGCTAAGATTTATGGTAAGTTTTTTTATGTATTTTTGTTGGATGGATGGATGTTTCTACATAGTGATCTATCTCTCCACAAAAGTCATTCATACGTAGGGTTTAAAAATTGAAACTGTACAAGAGGACACAAAATAAAAAGCAAAAGTTCCTCTTCCTGCTAGTTCCAGACCACACCCCAGAGTTTACCACCTTTAACAGTTTAATTGATTGCACAACCTTCCGGAAATTTCCTATGCATATGCAAGTATTTAGATCATTTTTAAATTTACATGAATGGGATCACTTAGCAATATATTGAAGAGCTTTGTACATCATTCTTTATATAGTTGCATACTATACCACTATATGGGTGTGGCAACACTTTTTCGATTGATCCCTTATTGGTGGAAATTTGGGGTTTTGGTTTTTTTCTATTTTGAATAATCTGCCATGAGAATTCTTTTTTTTTTTTTTTTTTTTGTAGAGACAGAGTCTCACTTTATTGCCCTCGGTAGAGTGCCGTGGCATCACACAGCTCACAGCAACCTCCAACTCCTGGGCTTAGGTGATTCTCTTGCCTCAGCCTCCCAAGTAGCTGGGACTACAGGTGCCCGCCACAATGCCCGGCTATTTTTCTGTTTTGCAGTTCGGCCGAGGTGAGGTTTGAACCCGCCACCTTCAGTATATGGGGCCAGCGCCCTACTCAATGAGCCACAGGCGCCACCCTGCCTTGAGAATTCTTAAGGATGCATCTTTTTGTCAGCTTGTATTAAGAATTCATAGGAAGTCTGGGTGCAGTGGCTCACACCTGTAATCCTAACACTCTTGGAGGCTGAGGTGGGTCAATTGCTTGAGTTCAGGAGTTTGGAACCAGCTGAGCAAGACCGAGACTCAGTCTCTAAAAATAGCTAGGCGTTGTGTCAGCACCTGTAGTCCCAGCTACTTTGGAGGCTGAGGCAAGAGGATTGCTTGAGCCTAAGAGTTTAAGGACCCCATAACACTCTACCAAGGGTGAAAAAGTGAGACTTTTTCTAAAAAAAAAAAAAAAAAAAAAATTCATAGGAAACATTTCTATCATAGGGATTTCTGGATCAAAATGTATGTGCTTTCAAAAATTGCTATTGGCTAGGTATGGGGACGTACACCTGTGACCCTAGCACTTTGGGAGGCTGAGGCAGGAGGATTGTTTGAGACTAGTCTGGGCAACATAGCAAGACACTGTCTCTACCAAAAAAAAAAAAAAAAAACTTAAAAATTTGCCAAGTGTGGTGACACACACCTGTAGTCCCAGCTACTCAAGGGCTGAGGCAGGAGGATCACTTGAGCCCAGGAGTTCAAGGCTGCTATGAGCTATATGATCAGTGTAAGACTTTGTCTTTTAAAAAATAAAATTAAAAAAACTGGAATTTTCCTCCAAAAAAGATGCACCTATTTATAATATCATCAAAAACAAGCAAAAGTGATTGATTACCCACATGCTTAGAATCCTAGATTTTACCAAACTTTCACATTTTTTGCTAATATGCAAGGTGAAATTGAATCTCATTTTAACTTAAGTTTGAGTATCTGTGTATTTTCTGGCCACTGCTTCACTGGGTGAAGTATACTTTACCCATTACTTTCCATTTTTTTATTTCCTTCTCTGGTGTTTGATATTTTAAAAAATCACTCCCACGGCCAGTCACAGTGGCTCATGCCTATAATCCTAGTCCTCTGGGAGGCCAAGTTGGGTAGATTTGCCTGAGCTCACAGGTTCAAAGACTAGCCTTAGCAAGAGCAAGACCCTGTCTCTAAAAATACCTGAGCATTGTGGCAGGCGCCTGTAGTCCCAGCTACTTGGGAGGCTGAGGCCAGAAAATCACTTAAGCCCAAGAGTTTGAGGTTGTTGTGAGCTATGACGCCATGGCACTCTATCAAGGGTGACAGAATAAGACTCTGTCTCAAAACAACAACAAAAAAATCATTCCCAGTATTACTTTCACAATTTAAAAGAAACAATACACGGTAAAAATAATGGCTGAACAAGAAGTAAACTTAGGGTTAAAAAATAATACTTTAGGGCAGCTCCTATGGCTCAGTGAGAAGGGCGCTGGCCCCATATACCAAGGGTGGTGGGTTCAAACTCGGCCCTGGCCAAACTGCAACAAAAAATAAATAAATAAATAAAATTTAAAAAAAATAATAATAATACTTTAGAGCGGATTTTAAAATAGTCAGCTGTGTGTGACAATGTTGTGTTAGTGAACTTTCAAAGGAACTTTACATTTCCATTAGCTTGTAAAGATAATTGTGATAAGTAGTTTAATGGGAAAAGTGAAGTGATAGGTGAGCATATTACATGGGTCCATGTCTGCTTTTCAAATAAGGGGAGAGGGGAAGAGGAGGAGAAAAAGAGAAACAGAGAGGGAAGAAGGGAGGAGAAGGGAGAGAGAAGAGAAAAAGAGAGGAATGGGGAGAAAATAACTCAAACTATGATATTTGATATTTTAAGAAATCACTCCCATGGAAGCAGTGGCCAGAAAATACACAGATACTCAAACTTAAGTTAAAATGAGATTCAATTTCACCTTGCATATTAGCAAAAAATGTGAAAGTTTGGTGTCTCGAAAAAAAATTCATAGGAAACATTTCTTTTCTTTTTTTTTTTTTTTTTTTTGAGACAGAGCCTCAAGCTGTCACCCTGGGTAGAGTGCCGTGGCATCACAGCTCACAGCAACCTCCAACTCCTGGGCTCAAGCGATTCTCTTGCCTCAGCTTCCCAAGTAGCTGGGACTACAGGCGCCCGCCACAATGCCTGGCCATTTTTTGGTTGCAGCCGTCATTGTTGTTTGGTGGGGCCAGGGTGGATTTGAACCCGCCAGCTCAGGTGTACATGGCTGGCGCCTTAGCCCGTTGAGCCACAGGCACCGAGCCGGAAACATTTCTATCATGGAGATTTCTGGATCAAAATGTATGTGCTTTCAAAAATTGCCATTGGCTAGGTCCTCCTAGCCCTGCTGACTGACCAGTGGATCACCAATGGGTATAGGTGCAGGGGGCATCATGGTGGGTGATGACAGAGCCTCCTGCCCAGCCTGCTATGAATTTCAGTGTTCTCAGTAAGAATCCCATGCAGAGAAGATTGCTAGATATCTTTTCCATGATTATCCTTTGAAGGTATTGGAAGGACTTTGTCCAGATAAGAAGACCCCAATCTAGGCCTGTATGCAGGTGCCTATATAGTATAGGTGCCACCTTCCAGATGCCCTCTGCCCCAGAGCCTGGCCTCCATAAACCACCTGAATGTGGGTTCCGCAGATGGGCAGTGGGCTTGGAGGTCAGAGGGTAGAGTGGGCATTTGCCCCTCCCGCATGGCCCCTTCAGCCCTTCCCTGCCAGCTCACCACCAGTGGATTGCTTTTCCTCCTGAGGCCACAGCCTGTTTCCACGAATCCTGGGGACGGACCCTCCTGTGCCCTTCAGGCCTGGGGTGCTGAGGGCTGCCCTCAGGTGCCAGCATGCTGAGAAACCACCCACCTTACTCACCTTGCTTTTCAAGGGCCCATGAAATGTGTCCCTTTATGTAAGCCCCTCCATTGCGTCTGTCTCCTGCTCAGCCCTAACTGCCTGGTCCTACACGTGGGTCCCACTACACCCTATCACTCTGCTAGGCTGTGAGCCCCTCGGGAGCACAGAGCCGATGCTAAATGAATGAAAGAAGGAACAGGCAAACAGGTGAATGCTGCCCAACACATAAACATCCACAAAGGAAAGAGTCTTACGTCGGCCAGGCACGGTGGCTCACGCCCGTCATCCCGGTACTCGGGAGGCCAAGGTAGGTGGACTGCTTGAGCTCAGGGGTTCAAGACCAGCCTGAGCAAAAGTGAGACCCCCTGTCTCTACTAAAAATAGAAAAACTAGCCAGGCATTATAGTGTGTGCCTGTAGACCCAGCTGCTCAGGAGGCTGAGGCAAGAGGATCTCTCGAGCCCAAGAATTTGAGGTTGCTATGAGCTATGATGCCATGGCACTCTACAAAAAAGAGTCTTATGTCTAGATATGAACCTCTCAAAGCTCCTCGCTTATTCAAATAGCTGATGCTTTGCTGAAATCAGAGTTCCCACATCACCACAGGGGAACATGGTCACCTGGGGGGGGCCTGTAGCCCCAGCCAGTGACTGTAGCTTTTGTGAAGGGCCTGGTCCTACAATGCTGTGAGATCTGATGGTGGCCATGTCAGTTATTAAGTTAATTAATTCATCAAGTGCTGCTAGGCGGCCTGCTCTGTACCAGGATCTGGCCAGGCTGCTAGGTGGACAATGCTGCCATTTTTCATCCTTTTTTAGAGACAGAGACTAAGCTTTGCACTTCATTGACGCACCCAGCATTGGAAGAGAAGAAAGCTCTTTACAGCCCAAAGAGGTTGATCCATGTGGCCAAAGTCACACAACTACATTCTGGACAGACGCATGGGGAGATAGACAAGCCACTCGGGCCACCCACGGAGTCAAGAGTGATACAGGAGGAACCTGCCAGGTGCTGAGATGGGGACACCAAGGAGGGGACCGCTCCCTCTGCCCGAGGGGGTTGCTGAGCCACCACAGAGGCCAGGAAGGGTAAATGGAGCCTGCCAGGTGGGCCGGGGCTGGGAGATAGCTTTCCTGGGAGAGAACAGCAAGGGCAAGGCCCGGGGTCCTTCAGCTGCCTCTGGTGAAGCCCTGCAAGTGTGTGTAAGGCGGGAGGGGGAGTGTCGGCCTGCCTCTGTCACTCAAGGACCTTGGGGCCATGGCTGAGATGAGAAGAGAGAGCAGCGTGGGGTCTGTGTGAGGGTCGAGGGGGTCAGATGAAGGCGTGCAAGCCCTGCCTGGCTTCAGCCTCTGACTCCTCTCCCAAGAGCCTTCAGGCTGGCTGGAGACAAGCCTGTCCGGGCCCACCTCTGTCCCAGAGCCAGGCTTGTCATGGAGCATGGGGCACTCTCGTCCTCTCCCCACTCCACAGTGTTGAACGGGGACCTAGCCCTGCCCAAGGTTTCGCAGAACAACAGGACTGACTCAGAAGGTCAAGGTCATAGGAGATGCTGAGGGGTGAGGGATTGTTCCAGAGGACACAGCCCAAACACCCCACTCCTCACTCCCTCCCGTCTCTGACCCTGTCCCTGGCAGCCCCCAAACCCCAGTCCCTGACCCAACCCCTCCACAGAGCAGGATCTCCCGTTTTGATAGGAGAGGGTGAGAAGCCAGTTGCTCACCTGAGGGCAGAAGCAGCAGGAGCAGGGCCCCCAGGGCCCTGAGTGTCATCATCCTTGGGGCCTTGTTAGTGCAGGCCTGGAGCCCTGCGGCTTTGTGGCCTCTGGTCCCAGACTCTGCTGAGCTACCCCTCCCACCCCTGAGCCTCTGGCTTCCTGTGTCCCCTTCCTGCTCAATGGCGCCATCGGCCAGGTTGCGAAAAGTGAGTGGGGAACTGGGCAGTGCTCCCAGCCTACCCCACTGGAGGCCCACCTGCAGAGGGAGCTGCTGCACCCAGAGCCCCACCCGGTGGGGCTCAGACGCTTCCTCCCTGGAGCAGACCCCGGGGAACTGGTGATGAGCACGGGCTTTGGAGACAGGCATGCCTACGTGCACCCCTCCTCTCGCAAGCTGGAGGCCTCTCTGAGCCTCGGTTTCCTCTTCTGTAAAGCAGAGATCACAATGACGCTGCCTCCTAGGGTTGTGTCCAGATTTGATGAGACTTGTAATAAGTGGGCCAGAGCCTGGCACTGGGGATGAGGACAAAGACATGGATGGTACTCCGGCCTGGGGGCTAAGGGGGGGAGCAGGAGCTGGCCTGAAGCCCCAAGCCTCCCCTGCTAGCCTGGATGACAGGACAGGCTGAGAGGATGGCAGGAAGGTGGGAGCATGGCTCAGGCGCCTGGTCAGACCTGGGCTGACATCCATCCTGGCCACTTCCTGGCTGGGTGACCTTGCGGAAGTTGTCTGCCGCTCCGAGCCTCTCACAGGGTGCATGAAGAGTGTGTAGGATGACGCATGTGAAGTTGCTTGGTCGGTAGGTGTGGCCATTGTTATCGTTTTCTGGTCATCAGTACTGTGAGTTATTGTTCTCAGCCCCGGCTTATCACTGCTGACCCAGTGGGAGGTAGGGCAGCAGGGAAGGGGTAGGGCTGACCACTGAGGCACCAACTCTGGTGGCTGCAAGGCAGCCCTGTGGATGAGACTGGGTCCCCCTAGGTGATCAGGTGAAGGGTACCCCACCAAGATGGTGTGTCATCACCAGCACCCCCCTCAAGTCTACAGGGCTGGAGCTAGTCCTCTTTGCTTTTGGGTCCACCTGGGGAGCCACCTCTGCTTCCCCTCCCTCCACATGGTGTCCAGACAGGCCTCAGTCCCTAGCTGAGCCTTCTGGGCCTGGAGAGGGCTGAGGTGAGAATGTCAGCAGCTTTTGTGGGATGGGAATCTGATGTGGAGCAGCAGGTCAAAATCCAGGGCTTCCTGAGCCCCAGAAACTTCCTCTGCAGGGAAGGTCAGGAGGGAAGATGGGAATGGCTGGGCCTGCCCCGCCTCCTGTCCTAGAGGCAGTGAAGGGAGGTGAAAAGTGGACTTGGATGGCCTCCCACCAGACCCCCGGCCCTACCACTGGTGCCTGCGCCCCCAGAGGGCTCACAGGTGCCAGTTGGTCAGGAAGGGCCCAGAGATCTACAGATCGGAACACAGAGCATCATACCCACCTGGGAAGGCAGTATCAGGGCAGCTGGGAAGGCGACAGGCTTGAGTCAGGAGGGGCCAGAAGAAAGGCCCCTTCTCTGAAAGTCACCGCTCCCAGGACTGTCCTGGAGCTACTTGCAGAGTCCCAAATCCCAGGGCAAACAGAACTGTAGTGTTCCCTTCTGCCGCCTCCTGTCCTCAGCTTATCCTCTGGCCAGACCTCGTGGCCACACCAATCTAATACTTCCCATGCCAGAGGGTACATTTCCAGATGCAGATCTGGCCATGTCCTGGTGGGAAGTGCAATCCTGTTGTCTAAAGCCACACAACCCAGGAAAGGCCGTGATTAGAACCATCAGAGAAGCACCATGTAGCTCTCAGGTGCCTACTCCATGGCCTATCAGAGAAGGTGGGACCTGACCATGACCTTCTCCCCATTACCTGCACCAGCCTCGAAAGCAGAAATGAGATGCCCAAGAAGCAGGAGAATTTGTCCCAGGAAAGTGCTGTCACCTCTCCCCCCAGGCCTAACCCAGGGAAGGGGCTTAAAGCGACCCCTTCACAGAGATCCAGAGGCCTATAAGGAGGGGAGCTGGCTGTGATCCCAATGGGCTGCATGGTCAGGACAATAGGGACAGGGGCTAGGGAAGGTTTGGCTTCTGTCCTCTGGAGTTCCCTGCCTGGGGAAAGGTGGGGGAGAGGCCAGTGGAAGGAACTGGAGGTGGGTGGAGTCAGGAAACAGCAAGGACAAAGGTGGTTCTCATGTACCAAGGTCTCTGCAGGTCCCCAAAAGGCACTGCCAGTCTAGTCCTGCCTGCCATGCAGGCCTCACACTCATCTTGCCCAACCCGAGACCAGAATCTCTTCCCTTGCCTGGGCTTCGGCCAGGGGAGGGGGAAGGAGGCTGCAGAGGAGGAGAGAGAGCTCTGCAGAGGCCCGGGTGGGACTGAGTTAGACTGCCCTAGAACTTTACACCTGCACAGGGCAGCAATGACCCAATCTGACTGCTCCCAATGGAGGTGGGGAATGGATCTGCCCCACCTGGGGCACAGGATGGGGAGGAGCAATTTGGTAGAACAAGGGTGAAGGCAGGAAGGAAAGATCCGTTGGTTACATATATCACAGCACCAGGAGGAGGCTGGAGTCAGCTCTCAAATGCAATATTTTGGCCAGAAAGTTTTTTGGATTCATTAAATTCCAAATTTTAAAATCAGGGGATTTCACACCATAATCTGGATTTCTTATTTCTTTTCCTTTTTTTTTTTTTCTTATTTCTTATTAAAAAGAAGAAATGGGCCCTCATCCCTGCAAAGCAGTGACCAGCCAGAGCTGACGATCAGCCACCCACTCTGGATTCTCCAGTTTACCTCAGACCCCACCTCTCCCCACTGTTCCCCCAACCAAACAACAAGTTGCCTTTGAATCTCCACTTGTCCTGGTTGATAAGACTTCCAGAAGTTGATTTTTTTTCCCCCATAGGTAGCCCTCTTCTCTCATCATGTTTTCTGATTGGCCTGGAGCTATTTGTATCTGTGACTCTTCTAACAGAAGCATGGGAAAGAGCTCAGAAGGAAATGCACCAAAATGCTTATATGGGTTAGGTCAGAGGTTCTCAACCGTGGGTCACGACCCACAGGAACTGTGTTAAAGGGCCAAGGCATTAGGAAGGTTGAGAACCACTGGGTTAGGTGATAACACAGCTGATTTTTATTTTTCTTCTTAATATTTTTCTATAGTCTCCAAATATTCTACAACAAACATGTACTTCTATTTAACATCAAAAGACAAATGAATTGGTATTTAAAAAGAACATCCTCAGCCAGGCACAATGGCTCATGCCTGTAATCCAAGCATTATGGAAAAATCACTTGAGCTCAGGAGTTTGAGACCAACCTGAGCAAGAGCAGACCCCATCTCTACTAAAAATAGAAAAATTAGCTAGGTGTTGTGGTATGTGACTATAGTCCCATAGTCCCAGCTACTTGGGAGGGTGAGGCAGGAGGATCACTTGAGCCTAGGAACTTGAGGCTGTAGTGAGCTATGATGACACCACTACACTCTACCCAGGGCTACAGATCAAGGTTCTAGCTAAGAACAAAAAGAACATCCTCTACATCTTTAAGACTGAGACCAAGATCAAATGCTACCTCCTACAGGAAGTCTTCCTGGATTCCTAGCCAGGAATGACAGCTTTCTGATCCTGTGCCTGGAGATCCAGGATATCTTGCCTCATGGATACCCACACACTAGAATGAGGGTTCATAGCAGGAGTAACCAGTTCTGGACATCATGTGCCTATCACCTAGCATAGATTGGCGATTATCTATTGCGTGCTTTTTGGACAGAATTGGCACTGATAGGCAGCCATGTGTGTCTGTAGCCATTTGCAGGGATTCAGAGGACCCTTAGGCGAGTGTCAGGCTCTAGGCCAGTGTCACCGAAAGAGGTAGGTCTCAGACTATGGAGTGCTGGGATAGAAACAAACTGAGACCACCACGGTCCACAGTTCTTGCCGTGAGATGGCTTTGGGAGAGGCTGACAGCCCCTCTGAGGTGTGTGCTTGGCCATGGCGAGCAAGGGTGACGCAGCTCAGAGAGAACCCAGGTGGAGAGGTGGAACCTGCCTAGCACGTGTGTATACTAAGCCTGAGTCAGGGCAGGCCAAGACCTGGGCAGTAGATGACAGTTTACAGCAGGCACCAGGAAGCTCTTGGGAACCACTACCCAAAATACAGCATTGGAATTGGGGGCCCCAGGCTGGGGGTGAAGGACAAGGGAGGCCCCAGGAGAGGAGAGAGGTCCGGGGGGCTGATTGACAGAGAGAGCCTTGGGCTCAGAGGCAAGCCCACAGCTCTTGCCCCAGGGAGAGGGCCTCTCCTCCTCCAGGCTCTGACCCTCAAGCTCTGCTGCAAACTTCATGTGCCCTAGGCACCACCTTCAGTGAAAATGACAGGAACTGCAGTGTCTGCAGGGCCCAGGGACAGAGCAGCTATAGCCACATATCCGTCCTGGGCAGGGGCGCAGAGCTAAACATGTGACAGGCCTGAGGCCTGAGGGCTGGGCCCAGGGTGGTGAGGAAAGACCCAGTTTAGGACAACTGTGGGACAGTCTCACAGCCAGCATGGTGGCACACTTCTGAGTCCCTTGGGAGCTGCACTTGAGAGCCGAGCAGCCTCCAAGTCCAATTCATAAGGCCCAGACAGGGAGTCCAGCCGCCATCATGACAGCTCCATTCCTGCAAGGTACTCGGGCTTTCTCGAGTCTCTGACTGACCGCCGAGGGCGGGTCCAGCCGCGGAAAGCGCAGGCAGAGGGAGCCAAGGCCGTGTCTGCTTCCTCACGCTGGGCAGGTGGGCCGGTGCCTAGATGCGGCTGGATGAGGTGCTGGCTGAGCTGATGGGAAGCCTGGCGCTGTCTGAGCTGCTCTTTAGAGGGGAGGGGCCACCCCGGGCCTGCAGCCGCATGAACCAGTACCAGACGAAGATGAGGAAGCCTGTGGGCAGTGAGGGCACGGCCTGAGCAGGTGGGGCAGCTCCTGCTTCCCCACCACCCACAGCAACCTTGTCCCAGATCTGCCTGCCACCTCTGCCCGACACTCCCATGACCCAGGGACCCTGCCGTGCGCCAGGCACCGTGTTACAGCCTCGCCGTCTCTACTCTCTCAGCGTTCTCAGAGGTTGGTCCTATTCATTACTATTCTGTCTTACAAACAAGAAAACTGAGGCCCAGGTATGGGGACTTGGCTGAGCCAGTGGGGCAAATGGAGGTGAACAGACTCCTTCCAGAGCCCACCCATTTAAGCACTGGACGGTGTGCTGTTCCCACAGGTCATACCACTATGACTTCCCAATAGCTCAGAGATCCCTTCATTTCACAGCTGAGAAAATGAAGAGTCGAAAGTGAAATAACTAGTAACATTCACACACACACTGCCCCCCTACTTCTGTTCTAGGGTGACCTGTGGGAGGCTGGCCTTTCAACCCAATGTGAGCCTGCAGGTATGGCCATGCAACCTTCCTCCCCACTCAGCGCAGCCAAGAGCAAGGGGGGCGGAACTCTGGGGGACTGGAGGGGACGGGTGGGGGGGGGCTATGTGTGCACCTGTGTCTATGTGCACCTGTGTGTGCACCTATGTCTATGTGAGCCTGTGTCTGTGTGCACCTGTGAGCGTATACACCTATGTCTGTGTGCACCTGTGTCTGTGTGAGCCTGTGTGTGTGCACCTGTGTCTGTGTAAGCCTGTGAGTGTGTGCACCTGTGTCTGTCTGAACCTATGCGTGTGTGCACCTGTGTCTGTGTACACATATATCTGTGTGTACCTGTGCATATGTTCACCTGTGTCTGTGTGCACCTATCTCTGTGTACACCTGTATCTGTGTGCACCTATCTCTGTGTACACCTGCATCTGTGTGCACCTGTGCATATGTACACCTGTGTCTGTGTACACCGGTATCTGTCTGCACCTGTGCATATGTGCACCTGTGTCTGTGTGCATCTATCTCTGTGTACACCTGTATCCGTGTGCACCTGTGTCTGTGTGCACCTGTGCGTGTGTGCACCTCTGTGTGCACTTATGTCTGTGCACCTGTGTCTGTGTGCACCTATATCTGTGTTTACCTGTACGTATGTGCACCTGTGTCTGTGTGAACCTGTGTGTGTGCACCTGTGTCTTCCTGTGTCTGTGTGCACCTAGACACATTGCACGTGGATGTGCATTTGTGTGTTTGAATGAGTATAGGAGGCAGGGGTGCACAGCTGCAGGTAAAGCAGGAAGGGACCCCCATGGCATTAAGTCAGGCCCAGGTGCCCCTGCCCTCTGCCCCTCATTCATTACCCTTTGGCCACAGTCCTTACTGTTCTTCTGACACATGACCTTCATGACCTTGTACTGACCTTTGGACCACTGTTCTTGCTTTTCCCTCTGCCTGGAGCTTTCTTCCCCTAGACTAGGGCTTCTCCACCTATAATGCGCACATCAGTCCCCTGGGCATTTGTGAAAATGCAGATTCTGATTTAGCAAATCTGGTGTGAGCCAGATGAGGTCTTTCTTTCTTTTTTTTGAGACAGAGCCTCAAACCATCACCCTGGGTAGAGTGCTATGGCATCTCAGCTCACAGCAACCTCCAACTCCTGGGCTTAAGTGATTCTCTTGCCTCAGCCTCCCAAGTAGCTGGGATTACAGGCGCCTGCCACAAGGCCCAGCCATTTTTTGGTTATAGTTGTCATTGCTGTTTGGCAGGCCCAGACTGGATTTGAACCTGCCAGCTCTGGTGTATGTGGTTGGCACCTTAGCTGCTTGAGCTACAGGCACGCAGCCAGACGCAGTATTTCTAATAATCTCCCAATGCTGCTGCTGCTGCTCCATGGGCCACCACTGGAGTAATGAGACCCCCTAAAGCTCTCCATGGCTGGAACTTCTGTTGTCGTCACATATCTACTATACAGAGAGGCTTCCCTTTTCGGCCTTCCTAGAGTGTCCCCAGCTCAGCCCAGGCCCTATCATCACACTGCCTACTTCACTTCCCTGCTCTTTGAGGTTACCTTGGATGGCTGTGTGCTTTCTTACTCACACCCAGTCTCCCCTGCTGCAACTGAGCTCCACAAGATCAAAGCTCATGCCCAGCCAGCTCACAACTATAGCCCCAAGGCTTAGCATAAGTCCTGCACGTAGCAGGTGCTCAATAAAGACTTGTCAGTTGTGCTGCAGATGCCCCATTTTATGGACAGGAAGACCAAGGCCCAGAGAAAGGAAGGCTTCAGGTTCTCTGGGTCGTTTCTTTCTTGCCTTGTGCTACACAGATGGACGCCCTGTCTGGGCCAGGGGCCTGATGTTCTTCATACCTACCTTGGAAGGAGGTGATGATGCTGAAGAGGTAAAGGACAACAAGCTGGAAAGTGCCAGAAGCAAAAGAGAAGAAGACTAAAGCCCAGGGCAGACCAAGGACCAGACTGAGGCCCAGCAGTGTCAGCACATGAGACCACTTTTGGGTGTGTGGGCGCAGCCGCAGAATCTGCACCACCATTGTGCCCAGCATGGCCATGTTGAACAGAAACACCAGGCTGAAGAGGCCCAAGTTGGTGATGTAGCTGACCAAGGAGTCCCGGATCCAGCACCTGTGGGCAAGGATGTGTGGGCTTAGCATACAGCCAGGCTGGGGCAGCATTTCCTGGGCCATTGCAGTTGTCACCAGATTTGTTTTTAAGACTACGTGTTGTTTATGGCAAGGGCTACTTTTTTTCTAGTTATAGTATTGATGTAATGGTTTAAAAAAAATACACTTAAATTAACAAGTCAGATGATTTAAAGAAAAAAAGCAAGTAAGTAATAATACAGATTGTATCTAAAGTCAAAAATCACTGGGTCATGATGTGAAGGGCTGAACATTTCAAAACACTGAGCTAATGGCAAGGATTCCTTTCCAGCCTAGAGTTCAGAGGAACCCTGGCTCCTGTCTCGGTTCAGAGGGATGAGCAGA
Source organism: Perodicticus potto (assembly GCA_963574655.1). Taxonomy (NCBI): domain Eukaryota; kingdom Metazoa; phylum Chordata; class Mammalia; order Primates; family Lorisidae; genus Perodicticus; species Perodicticus potto. The sequence goes on from CAUYRH010007196.1 coordinate 16,660, forward strand.
GCCACTGCCAGCCTGTGCAAATTAGGCATATGGAAGAGGACTAGATTTTAGCTCCACTCATTCCCTGTCTTTGAGCAATGCACTGACACCCACTATGGCCAAGAGTGTGTCCCTACCTTCTCTGAGCTTTAGTGTTTTCCTCTGAATGAGGAGACAGAGGAGGGCAGCAAAGGAACATAGTGGGGTTTCTCTGCGCCAGTTCACACCACCATTCACAAACAAGGAAATTGAGGCTCAGAGTAGGGCCAGGAGTTATACAAGGTCACCTGGAGAGTGACTAGCAGATCTGGGACATTTCTCACTCTCCACAACCCTTAGACCACTGCTCCAGCCACTGCCAAGCCAATACTTCAGGGGACTGGAACCCAGGTGGCTCCTGGCCATCATGCCCTGGACCTGGGCTGCTCTCTGACCTCCACACCCAGAGGTTGACATTCCCGTTCCCACACACACATAGCCACTCACATGGAAGGGTAGATGACACTCTCAGGAGTCTTGTGCACAGCCAGAATGATGGGACCGTAGTTGTCTATGTCCACCAGTGCCACCAGTGTCACCAGGAAGACAGGGAAGCCTGAGGGAAGCAAAGCTTACAGTGCTATCCCCCACCCTCTGAGGCCTGCCCATTCCCTGGCCTTAGGTGGGGCTGGAGGGCCCTCTCAGGCCTGGGCTCCTTCTGAATTCCAGTTTGGGTTCCCCAGAGGGGGAATTCACCTCTTCTAAAGTGGCCCTGAGCCCCTCACCATCCTGGTGGCCCCCAACAGAAAGGTCTGCAGCTCCCTGCTGAGAAGCCCTATGTTACAGGAGAGATGGGAAGGGCAAAAGCACTGCCCTGAGGGTCTGTCTACATTAGGCCATGACCTCATCCATTAGGTAGAGGTTGAAGGCTGGGGGTGGTGGACTGTTCACTGTCAAATGCCTGGGTCCTGACACAGCCAGCTCTGCATTTCATATGAACAAAGGGAGTTAACGAAGGAGGAGAAACACAGGAGGAGTGGCCGGTTGGAGTTAGGACATGTGGAGGGGTCTGTGCAATCTCCAAAAAAGAATGGTGTGACCCTGGGCTCTGGGTCTGACGTGAGAAGTCTAGGCCTTAGGTGAACTGGACTGTTGTTGACCAAGAGTAATATGCCAAAGTCACAGGGAATCTGTTACTTGAGGTCCAGGAGGCTTCCCACGCAGGGCCACTGGCAGCCTGAGTAAATTAGGTGAGTGGGGGAAGACTGGATTTCAGCCCCATTGACCTCCCAGGGAGGTGCCTTTGAGTAATGCACAACCTGCACATCCATACGCGGCCCACAAATCCCACTTTTAATGGGATTAATGTGATTGATACGGAGGATGGAAGTGTTTCTTAGGGACAGGGTCATCACCTCATCTTTCTAAGGGGACCTTGACCCAGCCAAGGTGAGGGACACCTGAGGATGAGTGGGGGCAGCAGTGGGAGACTCAGAGAGATGGGTGGAGAAGCAGACAATGTACTGCATTTTGACAGAGCCAAGTGGGAGAGGACAGTCTGGGGGCCCACTGATACTCCGATCCTGTGCCAGGAAGAGACCCTCACCCCAACTCACTCACCCCAGCCCACAACGCTCAGCTTGAGCAGGTAGCCAGGGACGTAGGTGCCGAAGACCTCGACCACCAGGCGGTAGAGGTTGTAGCCCTCGAGGCCCATCCAGGAGAGGCAGGCGAGAAGGGAGAAGTGCAGGAGGATGGCGCTGGTGTGGCAGGCAGCCCTGGAGCCCATCAGGGCCACCGGCTCGCTGAGCAGGAAGCTCACGTCCAGCAGGAACACGGCCAGCAGTAGGTTCATGTGCACCTTGATGGTGTAGTCCCGAGGCTTTCTCCTGCACGGCACGGGCACACTGATGGCCAGCGTGGGAAGGCAGAGCGGAGTGTGGAGCCTTCCCAGACTCCTCTCCACCACCCCCAACACGCACCACCATACAGGCCCACCACGCACACACACCACCATGCACATACACCATCATTCACACGTACCAACACGCACACACCGTCACACACACCCCTGGCCATTCCCCTGGGCACACGTGGCACACTGCAGCCTGGCTGCTCCCTGCTTCCCGCCATGCACCACTGGATACCCAGCACCCCTATGCACATTTAATAGAAGCTTGAGCCAGGTGAGGTGAGCAAGACAAATCAGCCATCACAATAAACTAGATACTCCCCACGCTGGAGAGGAAAGACTTTGGCATTGTTGCTATTTTGGAGAATCTGTGCCATGCGTGTTCTGTGTCTGCCTGTCTGCACGATGCTGCGACTGTGGGTCTGTGTGGGGTGTGTGCAGCTGTCTACTTAGGGGTTTGCAAGTTGGTGTGTGAACATCCTCCCCTGTCCCAGGACTCTAAGTGGCCCCAGAGGGTGCAGCAGAATGTACAGGCCCCTGTGTCACTGTTCTGGATTCCACACCAACCCTACCCATGACTTGTGGTACCATCTTAGACTGCTCCCTTCCCTGAGACTCTCAGTCCCCATTGTGCAGTGGGAAGGAGGTTCCTCCTTCTTAAGGTTGGGATGAGAGTTACCCTGATGCAAAACTTCTGGCATAGGTAAGATCCTCTGTTCCTGGCTCGGTGCCTGTAGCTCAGCAGCTAGGGCGCCAGCCACATACACTGGAGCTGGCGGGTTCGAATCCAGCCAAAGGACAATGACAACTACAACCAAAAAAAAAAAAATAGCCAGGTATTGTGGCAGGCACCTGTAGTCCCAGATACTTGGGAGCTGAGGCAAGAGAATTGCTTAAGCCCAAAAGTTTGAAGTTGCTGTGAGCTGTTACGTCACAGCACTCTACCCAGGGCAACAGCTTGAGACTCTGTCTCCAAAAAAAAAGATCCTCTGCTCCTATGTCCTTGAGCAATTTGGTGATCAATTAGGTGTTAGGGGGCTTCTGCCCCTGCCCCCAGCCTTCTGCTGAGCCCATCAGTTGTCCCTCATCACTGTCACCAACTTAGCCCCTGTGCACAACACAGCCATATGTGCACACACCTGCACCCAGTTCCACCCTCTCTGACTCCTGTGGGGACACCCCAACTGTTCCCCAGAACTAAGGACGACTCCCCTCTACCCAAACAAGCCCAGGGCCTAATTGCAAGTAGACCCCAATTTAGGCCAAGTCACACACTGACAAGCTGATGACCTCTGCTTCTTCCTGCTCTGTGACCTCAGTCAAGTCACTTACCCTCTCTGAGCGCTCTTTCATAGGACCTTTGTGAGGATGGCTCAAGCTCACACTTGAAAGCACTTAGAACAATGCATGGCACATGGGTTTCAATGTGGATGATAACCATTGTCATTACCATCACCTGTATATTATTATGTGCGTCCAGTGGTCTCCAGTGTGCTATTTAAAGGCAGCAATACAGGTTCTTATGTGAACTCTCCCGATTTTAAATGCTGCCAATTAATTAAAGCATGTAGGTGCTATGTTACCCAAACACCTCAGATCTGAAGAGGAAAGGTGGCCCTCAAAGGCCACCCCTGTAGCTCCCCACCACGCACACACACTGGTGTCAGTCAGGAAGGCCAATCTCTGGGGCAGGGCTCCACGGCAGCGGGGTCCTGGCCAGAGGTTCAGAAGGAGGTCGTCCCTCCCCAGGCCTCACCTGGAGCAGAGGTAGGCAGTGATGGTGAGGACGCAGGCCAGGGCAGAGATGACACAGCCCACGTAGGACAGGACACTCAGGTAGTGCTTGTGTACGGCGTCCACCTCCACGGAGGAGACCTGGGCCCAGGAGACAGAGCAGGGCTGGCCTCCATGTCCCCAGCCAGCTCAGACTGAGGGTTTGCCCCACATGAGGGACTAACCGGTGGTCCCCGTTGGGTCCTGGGAAACTATGAACACCCTCTCCCAGCTGAGCAGAATGTGGCCCTATGAATGCATTTTTCTGGAGGGGAGCTTGTCTGCAGTTTTCATCACATTCTCAAATGGCCCGTTGACCCACAAAGACCAAGAACTCTCCACCAGAGAACCTCTTTTCCGTCTTGGCATTAATTATCTATAACATTCCATGAGTTTCCTGTGAAGGGGTGAGCTTCCCATGCCCAGGGGTGTTCAAGCCACACCTGGACACCCACAAAGAGAACCCTAAGATTCTGAGAGCATGAACCTGGTACACAGGCCTCTGAAATCTAGGAGGCAGGGAAGCCCCCCTCAAGGACCTCTGTGCTGGGCCTCAGTATCCACTCAGGAGCTCATTAAAAATACTCCCCTGGCCCCAGCCCTGGGAAATCAGATCCCCAGTTTAGGGCCAGGAATCTGCACTTTTTATCACACATCCCAAAATCTGGAACAAAGAACAAGGGCTGGGCGGCGCCTGTGGCTCAGTGGGTAGGGCACTGGCCCCATATACCGAGGGTGGCAGGTTCAAACTCAGCCCCAGCCAAACTGCAACAAAAAAATGGCCAGGCATTGTGGCAGGCACCTGTGGTCCCAGCTACTCGGGAGGCTGAGGTAAGAGAACCACCTAAGCCCAGGAGTTGAAGGTTGCTGTGAGCTGTGTGACGCCACAGCACTCTACCGAAGGCCAAGGCGATAAAGTTAGACACTGTCTCTACAAAAAAAAAAAAAAAAAGAGCAAGGGCTTTGCAGCCAGCCTTTTCCCTTATTAGCTATGTGACCTGGGGTGAATCTCTTAACCTCTCTGAGCCTCTGTTTCCTCATTTATAAAATGAAAGACAAAAGAAGCTACTTTGGAGGATTATTATGAGAAATCAATCACTCAGTATGTGAAAAGTGCCTGGCATACAATGAGAGCTCAGCTTGTGGTGTGGCTGCAAGGTGGGAGGGGGACCACCCACCATCAGCACGGCAAAGTAGGTCAGGTGGTTGCAGAAGCAGGACGTCTGGGTTTCTCTCCTGACGGTCTCGCACCCAGCACTGCTCCAACTCCCAGGGCTGCTCACTGAGGAGGGGACAACACGGGGCTCTGATCAAGCCCAGACCCCAGGGTCCATTCTGCCCATCCCCACATACACAACTGTGACAGCTTGCAGATCCCTAGCCTGCCAGCCTTCCCTGTTCAATGCCCACCTTTCTCCAGGAAGCCTTCCCTGATTGGCCTCAGCTCCTCCACCCTTCAGGGCCCCATTTCTTCTCCTGATACTTGCCCAGCCCAGAGACCCCTCCACACTCACGTGTTGGGTCTTCAACCCAGAATACACACTGTAGACTCACATTCTTCTGTAAGGACAAGAAAGGAGAGCGAATACCATGACAGTCCATCCTTTTATGGACCAGGCAGAGGAAGTTTAGAACAATGTTAAGCCACCACCCATCCCAACTGGACCTGGTTGGCAGGTACCCTCCATCAGACCATCCTTTCATTAAAGGCTAGCGAGTCAGCAGAGGGAGGAAAGGGGCCCTTTCCTCATGGTTGGTTTGCTCACACTCACCGGCTGTGGCTGGTGCTGGAAGGTGAGCACCACAGGTTCTGCGAGATTGGTTACTTTGGTGTTCTGCACGACAATACCCAAGACTTTCTCACCCAAGACTTGGCTAGAATTCTTGTCCTAGATATACGGATTGAGGGAGAAAGTAGGGAGAGTGTTCAGGGCTGAGAGGAAGGGCCCAGAAATCTCCTAGCCTGTCTAGACTACTGTCTTTCCTAGAACTTGGCTTTGAGATGCTGAGTTTTTCTCTGAACCAATTTTGCACAGGTAGTCATTTATACCATAGTGAGAAAAATACTCCTTAGGCCTCTTACAGGAAGATCTGCACATTGTAGTTTGATTTCTGAGTCTATAAGGAATGAGTTTGACTTTTGGAGGAAGAAGCTCTGCTGCATGCCTTCTTTCCATCTGTCAGACAAAAACTGCTTTCCCCCCAGAGGACATGAAGGTGAGGGAGGGCCTCATACCTGGAATAGGGCTTGGCTGCTAAAGTCCACCAGGAGGAGTCGTTTATCGGCCTCTTCCCTGCGACCTTTTGTCCTCTGGAAGAGTGTTCGGGGCAGCAGCACCGAGTACTCCAGGACCCCACTCTGCGCCTCCTGCAGCCAGAGTCCTTCAGGGCTCAGCCAAATGTAGGCCCCCAGGCCCTACATACACACACTTCCCTCCCTGGATGCTACGCCTTCTCAGCCCATCCCCTTCAGTAAGTCATGCCTGACTCACGACAGCCCTTCTCATCCTCCCCTCCTTAGCACCAGCTCTGGCTGGGGAACCCTGTGGTTAGAGCCCAGGATGCCCAGGGCGAACAGGCCAGGAGAACCACTTGGTGTTCTGTTGTCTGGGGCTTCAGATGCCAACTCTGCCTATAGCAGCCGCACACAGTGGCCATTCCCAGCTAACCAGCCCACTCACGGAGCAGTCTCAAGACAGGGGTGCACGGGCAGGCACTCTGGGATTGGTCTTCTGATCACACAGGTGAGCTCAGAGCAGGCTCCCTGCACTATGTCCAGCCAGGGTCCTCCATACCATGGGGTAGCCACTGAGGAGGGTGATCCTGGGGCCTGGAACTTTCCCAGGAGGTGAGACACGGCACTGCTGGGAGTGCCCAGGGCTCCACCTCCCACCGTCCCACACCTGTTCCCTGCCTGAGCCTGGCCCTGACCTCCTGCCGGGAGTGGATGTGCAGGTCCTGAAGGCCAGCTGTGGGCTGGAGCTTCCATACTGTGGCGTTGATCCGGTCCTCCTCGAAGGACACCACGTCCCCCGGGAATCTCACAGAGGTCAGCTTTGACTCCAGGCTCTGCAGCTGCCTGGCAGAGAGGAGAGAGTGGCGGGCGACTGCAGGGAGGGCACCCAAGCTGGTGGGGAGACTGAGGCAGAGAGGACAGGGGACTCAGGCAAATACACAGGGATGAGGTCAAGACAAAGAGAGGAGACGGGGGTCAAGGAGAGGAGAGAGGACCCCAGAGAGAAAGCCAGCCAGCTGGGTGGGAGAGAGGAAGTACGATGCAGGGGTGGAGGAAGACAGAGGGTGCTGGGCCAGGAGCCCATGGGAAAGGGGCGGGGCTCTCCTGGGACATAGCACACCAGTCTCGGGCCCAGTTCTGCCTAGACTGACCCCTCTATGGCCATGGAGCAGCCCTACCCATCTCTGAGCCTCATCTGCTGAGCCCTGAATGGAGCAGTCACTTCACTGTTCTCTGGAAGAGGTTCCCTTCACTGGGGTGTGGGAAGGGGAGGGCACAGCTGTGTGTTTATTCTCCACTCAGACAGGTGTGGGGCTTGGCCTGGGGGCTGTATGTTAACTCCTCAGAGGAAATGGAAGGACCAGCAGTCCAGGAAACATTCTAGCCACAGGGAAGGCCTCCGCTGGCCCCAACTCCAGCCCCCACCCTGCCCAGGTGTGGATCTACTTGATGCCTCCCCTCCCCCTCACAACCTGGGCTGTACTCACTGGCTGGCGGGGGTGACCGGGGGCCTCCTTGAGGTCTTCCTGGGGTGCTTCAGGAGCTGGCTGAGCAGCTGGAGGTCCCTCTTTAGTTCACACATGTCGGTGGAGGCATTGTGAGAGGCCTTATGGGAAGGGTCTGGGAGAGGGAAGGACAGACCCACCTGAGGCTATTTCAAGGTGCCAGGCCACACTCGCCACAGCCCTTTGGACATACTCCTATTTAATCCTCACGTGACTCTGCACGCTTCTGTCCCCACTTTCCAAAGAGGAAACTGGGGCTCCAGGAAGCGGTATGGACTCATCCGAGGGTCACTCAGCCGTGAGACCAGCCAGCAGGGGCTGTGCCTTCGAGAACCCCCAGCAACATCAGCCCCAGTCAGGTGAGGTCAGGCACACCCTGCCTACCACCACCCCAGGGGCCCTTGGCTGCACACAAAAAGCAGGGAAGGCCCATTCCACCACCCAGCCAGGCCTGCTTCAGGAACAACTCCACACCCCACCACCCCATCCCGCTGCCCTGACCCCAGGCCCGGGCCCCTCTGCCCAGGGTAGCCTGCACCGGTATAGGTCTGGGTGTCTCCAGGGATCAGATGAGACTCAGATAAGGTGGGAACCCTATGCTGTGTGCCATCAAGGAAGACAGGTCATGGGTAGGTACTGAATTTATTACCTAGAAAGCCTGGACTTTATGTGATTTGAACATCCTGGCCTTATTAAATAAACAGGCCAAGCAAGACCAGGATAAATCTGTTCTTTAGGAAGCCAATTTGCAACTAGGCCTGACTTTGCCCTAAATCTTCCAACCATGCTTCCAGGTTAGAGGCAGAATCCCAGCCTTGGGGAGGGGAGCACCCCCCTGACTGCCCAGCCCTACCCGACTGCCTGAACAACTCCCAGGCCAGGAACCAGGCCATCCCCACTGCCCCCAGCATTTCCGCAGGCCTAGATTTACTAACATATCAAGGTGCTGTACTCCCACCCCTGGGAACCCCTGCCCGAGTTAAGTCTCACACTCCTTCTGACCAACCTCCCCTCCCCACCCATTAGCACCTAACAGGAGGCAGGGGCCTCATTGTACTTATCACACCCCAGGCTGAAGACAGTCTCCAGACCTCAGAGTCAGCCTCGCTGCTTCCCTCACCTTTGACCTCCCTTCCCCCCCCCCCATCAGCTGCTGAATTCGAATCCTGGCTCCCCCATTTGCTACCTGTGCAACTTTGGGTACTTTCTCTGTGCCTCAGTTTCCTTCTCTGTGAAATGAGGATAAACAAGCTATGTTCAATTCTTTCTGTATCACAAGATAACCCAGTCCTATCTTCCCACCCTCCCTATTCCCAACCCTGTCCACATCTTATCCACCTTCACCTAGACCTCTTCACCCTCATCACTGCCCCCCCACAAAGCTTCCTAAGCCCGCCTTGGGTCACACTGCTCCCCTTCTCAGATGTCTTCAATGGCTCCCCACTGCCTGTGAACAAAGTCTGAGCTTCATGGCCTGATACTGAGAGCCCTGTCCACTTAGCATTTTGCCTTCCCTCGCCCGCTCTGCCTCTTCCTTCTGCCTGGAAGTTGACTTACGGTGGAAGGAGAAGGTGAAGCTGGAAGCACTGGGCAGGCTGGTGTTCTGAGGCCTCCACCAGGAGCTGACAGAGGTAGCAAGCAGTGAGGGGCCCTGGGTCAGGCTCTCTTCATGCCGGAAGCAGAGGAGGTCAGAGGCTTGGCCACTCAGCAAGAAATCGTGCTTGCCATAACGAAGATGCAATTTCCCAGCACGTCGGTTCCAATAGAGGCAGAAGTGGTAGAGGCCCCTGGGTTCAGGGAACAATTGGGAAGCATTGGGGGCTGCAGGGAAGGGGGCCTGGACTGTGAGGGCCGCCTCGGAATTGTTGATGGAGATGTGCCGTTGTGGCGTCTGTTGATAATGGAGGATGCTCTTCTGCGTCTGGTTCCGCTGGCCGCAGAAGCGGAAATCTTCCTGGGGGCCCCCACCATGGGCACCTGAGGAGGCAGAGGCTGCAGATGAGACTGTGACAGGAGCCTGGCAGAGGCATGGGAGGGGACAGGCCCCATGCTGAGAAAACGTGAGCCCAAGAGCCTGGGACCCACACACGTTCCAAGGGCCTACACCACCTCAAGGAGTTTACGAGTTTGTTAGTCTTTCCTAACAAACAAAAACAACTCAAAACAACTAGCTTCAAAGTATGAAAAGAGAAAACTGAAAATAATAATTTCAAAGGCAAAAAATACTTCTTTTTTTTTTTTTTTGCCTGGGCTGAGTTTGAACCCACAACCTCTGGCATATGGATCCAGTGCCCTATCCCTTTGAGCCACAGGCACCACCTGGCAAAAAATACTTTTAACAGAAATAAAGTATTTAATGAGAATATGGCTGCTATAGATGGTTGTGTAGGTTGTACACTGCACAAGGAGACAAGAGGGCCTGATACCCAGTCCATGTTCCCCACCCCGAGCTGTGCACAATGGAACTGCCTCTGCCAGAAGGAAGAGGTGCTATTTTCTTTGTTCCAAGATACCATCCACTAGCTGAGCTGTGCTTGCAAGCCAATGCCTGCCCCAAAGGAGTCAGCATGTGTGCTGGCACTTTAACATGAGCCAACACATGTGGGCATTTTAACATGAGTCCCAACAGCCCAAGGCACCCGGGAAAGCCTACCTTGGACCAGGAAGAGCGGAGTCAGTAGGAACAGCACTGTCTGCAGCAGCACTTGGGTAGCCATATTCATCCCACCAAGTCACACTAAGAAATCACCACCTGAAAGAAGCCAGGGGTGTTAGCTAGGAGCCTGAACTGCATGAGGCAGGGAGGCAAGTGTGGAAACAGCTATGGACCTGTCCAGAGCAGCCAGAAGCTGTTCATCAAGAGGTGGTGGCTGTCCAGAGCCTGGGAGTTCAAGTCCCAGCTCCACCTTTCACTTGCTGTGGGACCCTGTTTAAATTGCTCAATATGGGGCTAATAATAGCACCTCCCTCCTAGACCCAGAATTGCCAGGGTAATCTAGTCTAGAATCCAGTGGTGGGGTTGGAACCACCACCATCTTGTTCCTGCCAAACCTCGAGGAGATACAGAAAAAAGGAGGCTTTCAGCTACCTACCCTCTCTGAGACTCAGCTCAGAGGATACCTCCTCCAGGAAGCTTTCCTCGACTCTGCCCCAGAGTCAGTGGCAGCCTCTGTTGGTTCCCACTACAGGCCAAAGCTCCCTATTAGCCTCCCCCTAGGCAGTGCGGGATGGTGCATCTCTGCTCAGTCAGCCAGGGAGCTCCTGTCCATCTCTGTGGACAGGGCTTGGTACACAGAGGTTGCTGCACAAAGACTGGGGAGAGGGGTGGGCGGTGGACGAGCGAAGGAGCTGAAGAATCTGCAAGTCCATGGCGCCCTCTACAGGGATCGGAGGGGAAGGATGCTTCCTGGAATTACCACCAGGGGGAGCCAGAGCAGCTAAAGAATGTTGGTCTCTGGGGCAGACTAGGAAACCATATTGTCTAAATAGGGGAAGGCCCTCCACCTGGCACTGAGTGGGCTTCTCAGCCTCTGTTAGCTGAGCGTTTTCCATTTGCCAGCCTCTATGTTTACCCATCCCACTCCCGCACCTGCATTAATTCTCTCTCCAACCCTGTAAAGTGGGCACTTCTGTGGGTCTGTTTCACAGATGTGCAAGCTGAGGCCTAAGAGGTTAAACCACTTGCCAAAAGAAGTGGTCTGGGGTCCAGGGCTTTCCCTGCCTGTTCAGGACTATAGTGCCTGGCTGGGAATCTGTGGGCCTGGCCCTCCCTGCTCCAGCTGGCCCTGTTTTGGAGCCAGGTATCCACAGACATAAGCGGCCACCTCATCCTGTGGTGAGCTGCACCTGGCCACAGTGACAGATGCATTTATCTGCCACAAGCCAGACAAAGGGGGGCCTGGTAACCCAGGGGCACGCAAGAAGTCTGAGCTTGGGAGAAACGAAGGAGGACCATCAGGAACCGGTGGCTTTTGAACTGAATATTTGAGGGCAACATTAAAAGCAGGGGTGTCCCAGGCAGGAGCTCGTCGCCTCCTGGACCAGTCCTCGCTTGAATGAACCTAGCCCCTTTAAGTGACAGTCAGGCCCCTGTGTCCCACCATGTCTAATCATAGGTCTAGTGAGCTAATCGTCTTGCCCTGGTCCCACCATGTCTAATCATAGGGCTAATGAGCTAATCATCTTTCCCTGGTGGCATCACAGAATCCCTTGAGAAGAAGGATGTGAAAGTGTTTTAGGGAAGGGACATCATTTCCTAGGTTGCGATTTATAAGGTTTCTCTCTGTGTCCTCTCTCTGCAGTCTGATTCCTTTTGAAACTGCCTCCTGCCACCTCAGGCCACAGAAGGAAACCCAACATTCAGGGACATGTCCGTGCTGGACCCCTCCCCCTCTTATCTTCTTTTTACCAGCCTCTGTCGGTGGCCGTCTCTAATCTTCAGTCCAAATGTCACTTTTTCCAGGGAGCCACTACTTTTCACTTGTAAACTCAAAGCTGAATGATCATTTTGGGAATTTGATTCAAATTTGCTATCTAAGACCCAAGAAGGTCAATGACTTCTTGAGGTCACACGGAAAGCAGGGGAGGAGCTGGCCAGAATCCTTGTCTCACTCTGGCCTATGACCTACAAAGTGAGCCCCCACTGTTGGTAGATAAGGGTGCAGGGCAGGGCAGAACCATGGGTCTGCACCAACCTTCCTGGATTTGCCCTTGAACATCAAGAAGAGGGTCTGGGAGTTAACTCCCCATCACCGGAAGAGTACAAATGAAGTTTCCACAGATGGGATTCAAACACACATATAGAATCTGACACTGACCCATCCCCACTCCACCCCTGCTGTTTGAATAGGCACTTTTGAGGTGAACAACTCTGGCCTCATCAATGTTCTTGAGGTTTGAGGAGGAGGGGCTGCCTGGCTTCCTTTAATCCACCCTTAGCGGGGTAAAGCAAAGGGTGTCCAACCTCTGGCCTGAGGGCTGCATGTGGATTATGGGAGGATGTTTTTGCTTCTCTGTGGTGGTGGATAGCACAAAAATCACAAAAATTATGCACGGATCTTTTTTTCTTTTTTTTTGTACATTAGTTTTTGTTAGCGTTTGTGTAATGTGTGGCCCAAGATGAGTCTTCTTTGAATGTGGTGCACAGAAGCCAACGGGTTGAACACCCCTGTGCCCGTGATGCTTGGGTTTGACTCCTGCCTCCTTCCCTCACTAGTTGTGCGTCCTTGGGCTACCTACCCCTCTCTGAGCCTCACTTTCCTCACCTGTGAAGAGGAATAGAAATCAAACCCACACCATGAATTAAATGACTTGATACCTGTCAAGGGCTTAGAATAGGGCCACGAGCATGGCAGGCACCAAAAGTCACAGCTAAATATTTCTACACCTTCTGACTGCCTCATGCCTGTCCCCAACTCAGCCACCTGGACCTGTCACAGGCCCCCTTCACCCTTCCCCCCCTTTCCATCCCCGCCTCCTAGCAGCCAGCTCACCCACCAGAGCACCTTGAGGGGAAATTCTTAGAACAGGAAGCTTCCTTTCTGGGAGTGCAATGGGAAGGCTGAGACTCCACCCAGAAAACTTCCCTCTTCACAGCCCGAGCCCTGAGGGTGTCCGGAGAGCCTTCTGTGGAGCAGGAGAGCTGGGCTGCTGACAGGAAGATTCTAACCCAGACTGGGCAGGGGCAGGGCGCTGCCCTGCCTGTCCACTTAGCGCCTCCCTCACCCCCCCACCATGCTGTCTGCCCCCCCCACACACACACACCTGCCTTCCACCCACCCAAAGGGTGCTGGGATCTCCAGAGTGGTAGAGTCTCAGAGCTGGGGGAGTTCAGCCATCAAGTACTAAGTACCAGCTGCAGTCTGGGCCCTTGTCTCACCTCACCAGGCCTGGAACAGAGCCAGTGCCAACGAGAGTGGTGGAAAAGGGGGCATTCTAGCAACATCACCACAATTAGTATCACCAGCCAGGTCTGCATTATCACATCAAATCCTCAGAGCCACCCTGGCAGACGGGTCCTACTGTTTTACCATTTTACAGACAAGGAAACTGAGGCTGGGGATGGGCTATCTGTTCCAAGACCACCTGAGGTGCCGAGCCCCTCCCCTCCTGGCAGAGCCAGTGTTGGCAAAGGTACTGGGACATGCACCCACCCTGGCTTTGGGATCCCCAATAGAGAAGGAGAGGAAAGTGGGGAGCAGAGTTCCAGCCTAAGAAAGAAGGGGCTGGAGCCGAGCCCCTCAGGAGCCTCCTGCCAGGTCCCTTTACAGAGCATCCGCCCTTGACCTCAGGCCTTCCGTAAACACATAGAACAGAACAGACTGGCCCAGCCTGACACAATGGAGGCCACACTGTGAGCGCCCCGAGGGTTCAGCAGGGTGGAGGATCACCAGGACTAGCTGAGCAAGACCTCCCCACCCAGGGCTGGTTGCTCGGAGACAAGGGTTCCAGCTTCAGCTTGGGCCCAGCCCTGCCCCCCCCATGGAGCAGGGGACCCTCGGCTCACTTTCTCCCGGTGGGCCTGAGTCACTTCCTCTGCCATTCTGTGGGGAGCCTCGAGTCACCTCTGGCCCAGGCCAAGCTCCTGGAAAACCCATTTCCGCAGAGGATGGAGGTGGAAGTTGAGTGGACAGGACCTGGATGACTGGGGTTAACCCTTCCTTGGGGAGGGACCTCTCTGCTACGGCAAGCCAGGAAGATGGCAGACCTGGTGCCCCTTCCTCTCTCTCCCTCCCTTCACATCGGGCGCCCCTAAACCCAGGCCTCCACTTCCAGACTTGCTCATGCTGCCCCCTGCCTGAGATACCTTCCCCAGCCCTGTGACATTCCAACTCATCTTTGAGCTGGGCTGAGACATGCCCACTGCCCGTCCCATGAAGTTCTTCCTAACCCCCATCCCCCACCAGAATTAACCATATTCTTGCCAGCCCACAGCCCACACTCAACACACTCCCATTGCCACAGGGTGTGTAAATCAGGGCTGCCCACACCTACCTGTGGGTCAGAGCCCCCCTACCCCATAGTGTGCTAAAATGCACATTCACGGGCCTAGCAGAGTGAGGGGCTGATATGGCAGGTGGGCTGGAGATCAGGAGCCTGATCTTAACAAGTGCTCCTTTAATGGCATCATGGGCTTAGAAACCACAGTTTACAAGCTGGGCTAGACATAAGGAGAGCTGGTCAGAGAGGGGTGGGGACCTGCCCCACATCCCTCAGCTGCTGAATGGCGGGGCCTGGACTCAGGGCCAGGGCGGCCTGCTTCCCGGCAGTGCCTCTTTCTTACCCTGTAACGAGCCTGTTCACGCCCCTCCGTGGTCGCCCCAGCATTTACGGGGGGCCAGGTACCTGGACGGAGCCTCCTAATGGACGTCGGGAGAAGGGAGGGCAAAGGGGTGGGAGGAACAGAGCCAAGGAGTGGGGAACAAAGAAGCTCCAAAGTCAGTCTCCAGGTTCAAGCCTGGTCCTGCCCATCTGGGGGCCTCCCCATCCAAAGAACCCTCACTGGGAGATCAGAAAGGAGAGGACCCAGGTCAACTTTCAGCCATTCTAGCCCCTATCCTCAGTTGTTCTCTGGTGGGCAGGGCAACGCAGAGCTACTGGCCGCCCGCTGCAAGCCCCAGGCAGAGGGCCTTAGGAAGAAGGATCTGGCCTTGGAGAGGGTGGGTGGGGGTGAGCCCTCGAGAGTTTAAGCTTGCATGTGGGTGTTCTTGTACATGCAAGAGTGTGTGTGCCCACACATGTACAGGTATGCAGGGGGCGAGGGGCAGAAAGTGAAAGCAGGCTGGGCATGGGGGCAGTTAGCTCCGCAGAGGAGGAACAGGGAGGCAGACAGAGGGCAGAGGCCTGGGGGCAGAGGACAGGACCAGCCCAGATAGCAGGGCTCCTGCAGGTGTTTCCTCTGTGCTGGGTGGGGTGGAGGCTGAGAGGATCCTCCTTCCAGCGGCTTTCAAACTTTTTTATAAAAGTTAATCTTACTTGGGAACGCCATGAACCCAACAGCTCAAAGGGGATGTCCTGTCAGACTGAGATGGGATCCAAGGCCACACACCCCTCCCAGCCCAGTCCCCCAGCCCCCCAGCACCTCCTTGGCTCCTGGGAACACAGTTTGCAAACACTGAAGCTCTCTCCTCCCTCCACTCCCACTTCGGGTGATGAAGGCCAAGCTAGGTGACCACAGAGAGCTCTCTCCGAGAAGGGTGTTCTGGGATCTCTGGGGGAAGCAGAGTGACTTCAGGCTTCAGGAATTTTTCTACAATAAAGGAGGATAAAAATTAAGTGAGCTGCCTGCCTCCAGACGCTGGCAGATGCCCAGGCCTGGCCTGCTCCCTGCCCGGGGGGAGGCTCAGATTCTTGCACCAGACCTGCTGGATGCCATCCCTGCCAGCACAGACCTCAATCCCCTGTGGCTTCTGATCCAGCCAAGTCCTTGGGCCACAATTCCCCCTGCATGCCCAGACGGGCCCGGGACCCATGGAGAGACCAAGGAAGGGGAGAAGCAGGAATGTCCCCTGTCAGCCTGGGAGGAAGGGAAGGGCTATCCACGTGAAGGGACTCTGCAACACAGCTGGTCACCCTGCAGCCTCCTTTATCTGGAACCGGGCATTTGCTTAAAGGCCTCAGAGAAGACAGCACATAGTACCCAACCAGGGATGAGCATGGTCTTGGGTGTTCCCACCTCCAAACCTTTGCACACACTAGTCCTCCTCTCTGTGATGCCCACCTGGTGACATGTCTATTACAGTCCCAGTATTCTGGGCCTCATGCATCTGTATCCTCCCCAGCCCCATGTGTCTGGCAAGATATCAGATGGTGGGTGGGACTAGGCACGGCTCTCTCCGGTGCAGTGAAATGGACACTGGAATCCACACGGAGGGAGAGAATCACAGCTTCCATTAGTGCCTGGCCTCACGCAAAGCACTTTCCACAAATCTGCTGTTCAGTTCTTACAGTCACCCTGTGAAGCAAATGCTATCAGCATGCCCACTTTAAAGCTAAGGAAACTGAAGCCCGGAAAGACTGGGTGATGCCTGATTGCAGCAAGCAAGTAGCCCAGCCAGGACTCAAACCCAACCTATGTCCACCAACCTCACAGGCCACGCTTCTAGCTTTGTGGTCTGTTGAGTTCCTTCCCTTGTCTGAGACTCAGTCTCTGCATCTTTACCATGAGGTAATTTGCCAAAGCACTTCCAAGGACCACTAACTCCCAAATTGGAGAAACGCCCGTGTGTCCCACTTTCTCTTATACCTTAGCATATCTAAGGCTCTGATAAGTCCTGCAGGAAGAAACCCACAAAACTTGGTTGGGCACAGTTTCCACATCCAGTGTGATGGGGGAGTCTTTTTTGCTTAGACATCTGTTATCAACATGACAAGCAAGCTCTCAGAAATCTTGACACCACACAGATAGAAGCCTGCTAGCATCTCCAGCCCTCTCCTCCTCTCTGAACTATCCCAATAGCCCTTAGTTAGCATGAGACAGGTTGCAGAAGCTACTTAGGCTGTAGTGTTCCCGGGGCAATTTATCACCATCCCTGACACCTCCAGGCAAGAAATCCCCAGTGACCCTGGGACATAGGGTTATTCCACCTCCCTTTGGCGGGCAGCACCTGCTCATGGGGAAAGGGGCATTGCCAGGCCTGTCCCCAAGTGGTCATCCCATTAAAAGCAGCCACCTCAAGGAGCTAAGACAAAAAGAGAGAGACAGAGAGAAAATGAGGATACAAGAGCTTTTAAGAACTGAGAAGCAAAGCCTCTCAGTATTTTGGAATTGAAGAGACTTAGAACCTAAGGGAGGAGAATGGATTAGGCAGAGGTCCCAGATCTGGCTCCCCACGAATTAGCCCACTCTGGGGCACTGGGTCTTTCAGGAGCAGTCCCAGGACTCTGGTGCCAGACCTGTTTGGCTCATCTCCTGGGGCAGTCTGTAGCCAGGCAGAGTCTCATGGCTGAGTCTCTACCTAGCCCCAGCCAAGGAGCACCTGAAGCACACACCTGTCCAGGTAATACACATGTCCAGAACTGGGGTGGCAGGATTTAGGGCCACAAAGTTGAGACCACCTCTGTGGCCAACTGCCCTGGAACCTTTAGGCCAGCCTGCCCCCTCTCTGGGCCTGTTTCCCACTCTGTCAAGTGGGTGACTATGATTTCTGCCTTCTCTGCAGCAAGGTCCCTTCAGGGCCCCATCAAAACCAAGCAGGCTTCAGGAGGTCCACAGGTGAGGGCAGGGCTTACATCCAAGTGGGGCAGCAGAAGGAAAAGAGGATGCTGGGCTGACTCCTCCATCCCGGCCAGACCTCTTCCCTCTCAAACCACAGCCGGACCTCAGCTGTCTGGTTGAAGTTTCCCTTCCCTATCTATGTTCCCATATTGCCCAAGGCCAAACTCACAAGGTCAGCACAGTTACCTCCTGCCTGTTTTCTGGGGGCTGCAGTTCAGCTACCCCAGGCCTGGCAAACGGCCCATTGTTGGACTGTAGCGCCCTTAGCATTTCCAAGGTCAGCCATCCACCCTCCCTTCCTTCTCTCCTCCTCCTCCAGGTCCCAGATCCCTGGCTGAGGGGTGGATGGTGCCTGCCACTAAGGCGAAGGGCCTGGCCCAGGCTCTGCCTGAGCCCCTTCTAGGGAAGGGGAGTAGAGGCACTGGCCGGATTCCACCCCCGCTCCCTGAGCACCCAGCATCCTGGAGCACTGGCCCCCCAGCCCCTGTTCACACACCCCGCACACAGTGTGTACACCACCTCCAGTGGCGCAGCCAACGTTAACGAAGCTCAGAAAAGGCGAGACAGGATCCTAAGCTCTGCACACACAGCGACACATTTAATCCTTCTAAAAACCTTGGAAACAAATACCATGGTACCCATTTAACACATAAGGACAGTGAGACCCTGAGAGGCCAAGTCACCTGCCCGAGGCCACACAGCTAGTGAGCAGCGAAGGGTGGATATGAACCAGGGCCGGTCCTGGAACCCAAGCTTTTGATTTTGAAGCCTGTTTCTCTCTTGAATGTACAGTAAAAAAATGCTTCCAAGAATGTGTTTCCATGGGATTAGTGGGATGCCATTCCCCCAAGCGCCCAGGTCAGGGGCCCCACTTACCAGCTCTTCCACCCCTACACCTCCAGTCTTCCTCACACACCAGCACCCTCCTCCGATGTGTCTCAGATGGAGACTTGTCTCCAACCATGGGGTACAGCCCAGGGTGGGGAATCTTCAGCCAGGGTTTGACTGAGAGGAGGGGTGTGGAGCTCTCACCCCCACCACCACCATCACTTCCTTGTGGTTGAGGCTGTTATCAGTTTAACTGCCCATGTGCCTTTAGAGTACCTTCTGTGACTCCCTAGGGTCCTCAGGGCCACCCCAGCCCACCCCCACCCCACCCACTAGCTGCACCACCAATGCTGGGGAGAGGGGATGGAGGGACAGGACAAAGAAAGAGAGGAAGTGGGGGGGGGATGAAGGGGGCATGGAGGGAGATGAGGGGAGGGGAGAAAAGGAGAGGGGAGAGGGGCAGGAGTAAGAGGGAGGGCGTTGGAGGGGAAGAATCATACCTGGACTTCTTCTTGGTGGCATAAAGTGGACTACAGACCTACAAAGAGCGTGAATGGGCGAGCAAAGGGCTCTCCTTGTTTGCAGGCAGCAGCCTGCTGGGGTGGTGTGTTGGTTTCCCCTCACTTCAAGAAGATAGAGGGGACTTTGAAGCTGGGCCTCCTAGACACCACCCCCTCAACGGAGCTTCAAACAAAGGGGGCAGCCAGGGAAGATAAGCTGAGAAGCCTCAGCCACCAGCGCCAGCGCAGGAGAAAGGGCGCAGGTGACAGCAGCCCCTGGCAACCGTTGCCCTGGCAACCATTGGCAGCTGCAAGAACTAAGTCACTACCCGGCTCCGAACCAGCACTGCAGCATGGTTCCCTAACTTGCCCTGTACCCAAGTCCTTCAAATCAGATGCTGCCTGGGCCAGGCAGAGAGCTGCAGGAGAAAGGGCAGGGTTGAAGACAGAAGATTACGGATGCAAGGGGGCAATTGCCTATCTTGAAGGGATCTCATAGAACCAAAGCTTCCAATTTCTCAAGAGAAGCTGAACCACAGATTTGTACGTGAAATGTGCATGTTTATCCACATTGACTGTAAAACCACATCTTTTCAGAGCCCAGTAGGGTCCAAGTTATGCCTGTTAGTCACTGGATTTGGGCTCTGGGGTCTGTCAGACTGTGGCCTTGGCCTTATACCAGATTGGACCCCCTAACTCCAACCAATGGCTGTCATGAGCACAGCATGTATGTCATAGGTCCCTGAAAACTTTCTAGGGTCCACCTCCTCCAGAAAGCCTTCCCAGATTGCCATAGTGCATCAAGAATCCCCTTTCTGAGTTAGCCCTGGAGCTGCAGGTTCCTCCAGGCAGCTTCTTCAAGAGCTCCCTGGGACACAGAAGTGGGTTAGACTCTCTTTCTCAGTCTGCAAAGGGAGAAAAACAAAGGCAAAGGTTCTGAAACCCATACTATGTGCCAGGCACTACAATGGACATTTTAGACACCATTCTACAAAGTCAGACCTATCGAACCATCTCGCAGAGGCTCAGGGAAGTGATGTGACTTGATGAAGGCCACCTAGCTGGTAAGGGAGCAGTATGAAATTCAAACCGAGATCTCTGGGATATGAAGACATCAAGATCAAATGTCTGTCTGATGTTTGACTAATCCTCTCTCCACCCAGCATCCAGTGCACGGTCAAACGTTATTTGATCACCTCCAGTGACAGGAAGCTCATTTCTTCCCAAGTGGACACATTCCTCTGATTTCTAAAAAGTCCTTCATAGACACTGAGTCACAGGGAAAAGAAAGGACATCAAAACTGCAAGGTGTCCTCTGCGTGCCAGACAGGGCACTGAAGAGAGCCAGGGGTCAGGTCCGAACGAGGCCTTTGGCTCCAGACCAACAGCAGGACAACAGGGCCAGGCTGTTCAGGGGTGCACAAGGTCCTAGGGTCTCAGTCAACCAGCTATGAGAGCTTGCCCGGAGAACAAGCGGGAAACCTCAGTGCCACTCATAGTCCAAGGAGATGGAGGGACTTTGGGACAGTTTCTGGCAGAGTCCATGGGAAAGGCTGCAGGGGCCTGGGGCTGTAGAAACTGTGTGCTTCTGCAATGCCCAGCACCCCCTACAGTGGACCAGCGCCAGGAGGCAGCTTTGGTCAGGAGGCTGCTATTGTCTCACTGCCGGCCCAGAGCTGGGTTCCATTCAGGCACTATTTTTGGCCCCCCGGAGGAAGAGGAAAAGAAAGCAAAGAAAGGAGTTGCTGTTCTCTGGTGGAACCTTTGATAGAAAGGATCGTGGGGCCTGCTGGGCTAGAGAAGGCAGCCTCTGTTGGATCAAAGGCTCCTGTGCGTGAAAGGAGCTGGTGGGGGACTGTGGTTCACAGGATCCAGGGAGCAAGCATAGATGGGGCACCCCAGCCTTCTAGCCACACTTACTACAGCAACACAAAGAGACAGAGACACAGCGACCCCCCCCCCCAGCCGTAATTCCTAAACACATCCCACCCACTTATAGTAATAGGCAGACCTGTAATAGCTCGCTGCGGCCCAGAGCCAAAAGCCAGAGAGACTGACAAGCCATGTTCTTACTTCACACCTAAAACACTCCTGAGCAGGGTGCATTTGGGGGACAAAATGATGAGGCTCATACTGTAAGTCAGGTAACTGAGGCTCAGGGAGCTTCAAAATAATCAGCTAAGGACCCCACTCCACTCCCACCAACTCCGTCCCTTCCTTGCATTCACCAACTCCAGCCAGACTCCTTCTGTCCTCAGACACACCTCAGAACCTTTTTTTTTTTTTGGCAGTTTTTGACTGGGGTCCGATTTGAACCCACCACCTCCAGTATATGGGGCCGACACCCTACTCCTTTGAGCCACAGGCGCTGCCCCATACCTTTGAATGTGTTTTTCCCTCAATGTAGCACATTCTTTCCAAAACCTTTCTGATTAGCTCCTGCTCAGGCCTGAGTTCAAACGCCCCCTCCTCGAGAAGCCTTCCATGATTACCCAAGCAAAATTACCTTCTGTATCCATCACTTTCTTCCACATTTGTTTTGTTATCTTTATGGCACCTAATGCCAAAATAACCCCACGATCTGCTTACTTATTATCCATTTCTCAGAATTGCGCTATTGCATCTGTCCTGCTCACCACTGTATCCCAGCACAGTGCCTGGTCCACAGTAGATGCCCAGTGACTGCTAGTGAATGGATGAGACAGAGCTGGGCTCTAACCCAGAAAGGCACCAAGCCTCTCCCCAGTAGGATTCAATTCCTAACACTATAGATCCAACCCCAAAGTGCCACTTGGAGCATATGGGAATGGGGAGTGGGGAGAGTTGAAGTATCTACCACCCACTACTCCACAGCCTCTAACTGGATCAGGGACACACACCTCTGCCAGGTGGTTGGTTGAGAGGAGATTCCAAGACTGTGCATAGCCTGAGGACAGGGATAGAATCTGAAACACCAGGCTAACTCACATCTGCCTGGCAAAGGCTCTGAGAAGTCCTGCAGAGAAGAAGCCTGGGAGCCCGTGCCTTTCCTAAGCCACTAGGGCCATGGACGCAGTTTTAATGTATGCTGGATTAGAGGACGTCTGAGTCCCATCCAAATCTATGAGCAGCAAAGCTTGGGTTTTCTCTTTACATAAAGGCAAAGTTACCACTTCCAAGGCCCCAGAAGGCCCACTTCTGCAGCTCAGGGCTAAAGGAGGCCCAGGCAGGACCCCCGCCCCTGCCTTAAGAAGATCTGCCAGAAGGTGGGTCACGTTCCCACTACTGCAAATGCCAAGCTTCTACCTGGGCTTCCCATGAGCTTTCCAAGCAAGGAGGGGAAATGCCACCTATCTGTGACCAGGGAGGTCCTGGGATCTAGGAACTGGGGGGATTGGACCCAAGGACTAACCTGCAGAGACTCACAAGAAGCTAGGGCAGGGCAGAGAACCACATATGAGCAAACCCCAATGGTCTCCCATTGCCCTGTGGCCACCCATGAGGAGGTACTCTTATTCCCATTTTACAGCCAAGGAAACTGAGGCTCAGAGAGGAGACGCTACTTGTTCAGGGACACAGAGCTGGTAACACTGGCTCCAAATCCAGCTCTGTGCATTCCTTTCCCTGTGCTTCCTCCTTTGTCCTACATGGCACCCCGCCCTCTGCCCTGGCATCTCCGTGACATGGAGGGTTAGCACCAGCCACTCCATGGAGGCGGAAATGGAGATTCAGAGAGGGTGAGCCATGGGCCCAAAGCCTCCCAGCCCAGGAACAGGGCCAGGCCAGACCTTGGTTGCTCCCACACACGTGTGGTCTACAGCACTGCATCCTCCCTGGATCACAGTTACTGCAGCTTCTGACTCTGGTTACCCAGACCCAGGACTCCTTGGCATGCTGATATCCATGGCGGGGTCTCCAAAAAGAGGCACTGGCTGTCCTCCCCCTCCAGGGCGACAGTGAGTACAGCACTCAGTCCCCACACTTCACTACCCCCAGCTAAGGCACCAGGTCCCCTAGGCAGGAGAAGAGAATAGACCCTGCCCCTCTGGCCCCAGGGGTGTGTGCACAGATGGCAGAGCCCCACTAAGGGATAAGTACAGCTCTGAGGAAACTGTGCACGAGGGTGCCTTCTGGTCCTCCCACTGCCCACGGCTCTAGGGAGGTGATGTCACATGCAGGTGTGTCGGGGGGAAGTGCCATGGGGTTGGGAACACCCTTCCCAGGTTCAGGCCTGTTGGATTCAGGCCTTGGTTGTCCCACCTCTTCCAGACCCCTCCCATTAGACCTACCCTCCTCACTCCAGTCCTCTTCTGCAGGGTCCCCCTCACCCTCTGTGGCTCCCATCCAGCTCACTGAGCTATTTACATACTAACAGGAGCCTCCTGAAGACAATTGGATGGCCCTAAAGTTCAGACATGGTGGCCAGCAAAGACTGCGGAGAGCACAACGCCTGCCCACAAACATTACCTGATACTGCTAGAAAGACCCACGCGAGGCTTGGGGACTTAATGACTGGGGCACATGGGAATTGGGTGCATGTCTCTCCTAGAGCCAGAAAAGCTAAGAGCTGGAAGCAGCCATAAAGAGAAGCTTCGCATGATGCCCAAGTTCCCTCTGCATCTTTCCTTCCACACTTGAATACCTACTGCGACAGGGAACTCACTACCTTCAAGGGGAACAGCCATCTGTAGTAGTATGAGGGAAAAGTCTGGGCTCAGAGGCAAGAGACTAGGCCCAAGTCCCCAGGACCACTGACTGCCTAGGAACCTCGGACCTGCTCTCTCATCTGTGAATTGTGGATAAAAATTCAAATCTTAAAGGGCCAGCAGCACCCAAGATTGAATGAGGGTCTTTGTAGGCAGTGAAGCATTTGGCACATGCCCAGACAGTGACAAAGCAAAGGGGCAGTGGGCGGAGGGTACAGGGCCAAGCATGACTCAGTTGCCCGTGTCAGCCCCTGGGGTTCACCCCTAGCATTTGTCACGATCCAGACAGGTGGATCTAGGCAGTTGTCCCTCCGCCACAGGGTCAAAGACCCAGGGTGCCAGCCACACAGCCACACCCTAAGGGCCAGACTAGGCCAGGAACCCAGAAAGGGTCAGCTGCTTAGCTCAGCTCCCAGGGACCAAGGGAGCTCAGCTCAGCAGAGAAGTGACTAGAGTGCGGCTCAACCCCAGAAAACAAGCCCAGCTCAAATCCAGGCCTCCTCTCCTGGCCTAGGACAGTGGCCTCTGATTCCCTGAAAGGTCAGCAGTTCTGTGGCTTCTCGGGTTCAGGGTCGCTTAAAACTAACACCAAAAGTTGGAGATGGCCTCAGGTCTTGGGAAGCAGGAGGGAACCCCAGGCTGGACGACACTTTGGGCCAGCAGATCAAGACTCCATTGGATGGGACTGTCCAAGGGAACAGAACAGGCTTTGATGTCTTTCCCAGTGACATCCTGGGAGGGTGGGTCTATTGCTATGGGATAAAGTCTCTGCTGCTTCTTAAGAGAAGGGCTTGGTGGTGGCCCAGAACAGTGGCAATGATAATAGTGCATAAGGTGTGCCAGACACTGTCTTCAGCAATTAAAATCCAATGGCTCACTTTTGCCTCTCAAGGTGCCATTACCATCTTCATTTGAAAGGTTAAGAAAATGAAATGCAGAATAGTCAATACACTCATCCAAGTTCACACAGCAGTAGATCAGGCAGCTCCAGAACCCACACCCCCACCCAACCACTTGTTCTCCCTTTTCCAGGGGCCAGTTGGGCTGGGGGATGGAGAAGGGAAAGTCAGGACAGCTGGGGATAGGGTCTACTTCTCCTGAGCCCCTAAAATGTGTGGCTGTCTCAGGTAATCCCCACAGGATCTCATTTAGATATTAGAGATTTTTACAGCCCAAGTAATGAGACTTAGAGAAGAAATCAAGCCCTTACTCAAGGTCGCTTTCCAAGGCTTTGAACCTAGTTCTAACTCAGCACCCCATGACCCTGAAGATAAAATCTTCAGCCGAGGCTTAAGGAGGACCCTTTGAAGCCACACACTCTGCTAGATAAATACTAGACAACCATTTGTTGCCCTAAATTCCAGGAACAACTCTGCAAGGGGATGATATTGTTATCGACATTTACAGGCAAGAAAACGGAGGTCCAGAGAAGCTGTGGTCAGCGGGACGCAAGGTGGCTTGTCTCAAACTTCCAGGACTATTGAGAGGAGGAGGGCAGAGGTCTGGGGACACAAAGATCTGAGAAGTGGCAGAGGTGGCTTTCTATCTTATTGTTGCTCCTTTTGGAGTTAGCTTAAGTGGCCCTGAGCCTGGGAGCCAGGCTGGAGCCATTAGCCATAGAATCACAAATCCTTCAAGGGACCAGAGCTGGGCTGGCTCCTGGATAGCAAAGCCCCCACCCCCAGACCATCTAATGCAGAGAGGCCTGGCAAGCGCTGCCAGCTCTTCAGGACTGAGCTTTTATCTCTGCCTGGAAATTGCCAAGTGTACCATAAACTGCCTAAGCTGGTGCCAGTCCAGCAGCCTGACGCCCACCACGCAGGTCTCCTTGCCAAGCTGAAGGGAATGAGTGAGTCCTGCTGGTGTTCAGGTGGTCCCAGCTCTCCCAGCAGTAAGGGGGACAGTGCTCCCAAGTTATTATAGGTGTATCTCTGGGCCTCAGTGTACCAATCTGCCCAGTGGGAGAAATAATGCTTAAGGCTCATCATTTATATGGGCCAGGTGTTGTCTTATATGCTTTCCTATATTAACTCTCTTAGAGCTCATAACAGCTCATTATCCACATTTTTCAGATGGGAAAACTGAGGCACCGGCCCATATTTATACAGTCAGAGAGAAACAAAGTGAAGATTCTCCCTGGGAAAGCCAGGGGCGCTGTCACCCAAAAGGGGTGTGGGTTTGGCAGTGGCAGGAATGGGGTTCAAGACAAGGGTACATGCCCTCTGGCACCCAGCATGGTGCTCAGCCAGCCCCTCCCCTCTCAGAGATAAGAGCCCAGACTGTGGAGCCCCAAAAGTGTGAGGTTACTCACTGGGGAAGCCCCCTGTACCTCAGTGTCCATAACTCTTAAAGTAGGCACAACACACAAAGCCCTGAGGCCAGGGGCCTGGCAGTCTGAGGTCGAGGAAGGTCCAGGATTATTGTAGTCCAGGCTGAGCCACCAGGGACCAGGGAGGTGTCTTCGCCCAGGCGGGCTGGCACTAGGCAGTGATCAGAAAATGCTTGTCCCAGCCTCCCCACTAACCCTTGGCCCACTACCCAGCAGCCCAGGCCTAAGCCCAGAATCTGCAAGGCTCCCCAGGGGTCTCAAGGAGCTCCAGATGGGGTGGGAGCACCAGAGACAGGAGGAGGGGCAAGGTCTCAGGAGAAAGCAGCCGGGAGGCTGAAGCTGAGGCTGCGCCAGGGCCCCGCCCCGCCTGGGTGAGAGGCCCCTTTGTGCCAGCCTGCCCCACCCCCCATTTGCCATCTGCCCAGTCCCTGGAGTCTGGTCGCCCCGGCTGCTGAATTTGCTCACATGATGCCCCCATCTGCTGTGAGTCAGAAGATAGGGACCACAGGGCCTCCCCAAAGATGGGGACGAGGGTGCCGAGCTCTGCCCAGGCTCTGGTCAGGAGGAAGAGGCTGCGCCGGGGTTTGGAGCTGCCAAGTTTGCCCTATTCTCCTTCCTCCACTTGACGTCCCTACTGCCTCCTCTGTGGCGTCCCTTGGGGCCCTGCCACAGCCCAACTCATCCTGCATCCCTGAAACAGGCACAGCACCCCTGCCCCCCACCCATACGCAGCTTTTGCCCAGGAGTAGGGGACCTGGGGCCCAGTTCAGCTACAGTACAGTCCAAGGTCACTCCTGTGTGGCTGTGCTGCCCACTGTCTGCTGCTGCTTTTGTCATGCTGGGTCCTGCTGGGAAGGCCATGCCACCCTAGACCCTGCCACTTCTCACTTGCCCTCTCTAGGCTGGGCTGCCCCCAAGCATTAGCTCTAACTTAGCAGCCAGTGATTGGGACAGTCCAACCAATCCTACATTGCAAAACCCTCTTACCCTCCCCATCCTGCTGGGGTCACAGCCTGGGTCCTACATAGCACCCACCGCTGGAAGCTATGCCCTCCCGAGTGTCCTCACCTTCCTTCCCTGCAGAGCAGCTTGGGACCCACCCGCCTGGCCCACCAAATGTCAAGACATGACCCATGCCCAGTCTCCAGCGGCACCCCCAGCTCTCTGGCTCACATCGTCCCCCAAACCTTTTCCCACACAGTCTGCTAGGAATCCTCCTACCTTTCTCCACCTGTCCCCAGTGCTCGGACACACATCGACCCCTCTCCCCAGCCACCGTCCTCCTGAGTCCAGCATACTGCCTTCTGTAGGCCTCCCTGGTCCTCGTCTCCTTCCTGGGCCCTCTGTTATCCTGCTTATCTCATCTCCTGTCTTGTCTATTTGTGTCCCTCACAGGAGGAGGTGTCACACCAGGCTGACTGCTGCTCTCAGTGGCCCAAACTACCACACCTATAGCCTGTGCTCTCCAGCACCTGACGCTCTCAGAGCCCAGCCCCAAGCTGCTGGCAGGGCAGTTGTGATCACCACATACTCATTTAGCAGCTGGGGCAACTGAGGCCCAGAGGAGAGGCAAGGCAAAGTGGTTGCAGTGATGCTGAAGCTGAGGGTCTCAGGTCCCTGCAGCAAAGTGGGGGGACCTACACATGGGCAGAGAAGACCCCACAGGACCCTGGCGTGGGCTCGAACCAAGCAGGCAGTATGTGGCTTTTGCTGACCAGATATGCACCTTCTCACCCAGTCTCCAGCCTCAGGGAGGGCAGGGGCCTTGCCTTGGAGTCTGGGCAACTCCTAAGTTCCAAGTGACTTTATTTGCTTCATTCTCTGCCCTGTCCCCAGGACAGCATAGAGCACATGGTAGGCACGCAGTAAATATTTATATAGGTAGCTTCCTGGCCCCCTGAAGGAGCCACACTGGCTATTTCCACCCATCCCACCAGCCGCAGGCCACAGGGACCACAGATGAGCCCTCCCCAGACTCATCCCTTACCCGCCTCAATAAAGTGGGCACCAGTCTCCTCTTCAGGGCTTCGGAGACCCCAACTCTGTACCACACCAAAGAGGCTTGTGGGGTGGGGGAAGACAGGAACCACTGCTTTCCTACCCCTAGGAGGCAGAGGGTGGAAAGGCCCTATCACTCCCACATAGACGGAATCCTGAGGTCTGGTGGTTGGCGGGCAGGGAACCCTCAGTCTGTGCTTGCCTGTCTGTCTACCCCCAGTTCCCAGGACTGTCTCCCCAAGTGCCCTGCATTCAGACCCCACTGCTAGGACCATCTCCTTCTAAAGTGGGACTTGGAGATAGAGCAGGACAGCCTCCAGATTGGCTGGGGACCCTGGACCCAGGCCCCAGGACAGCTACAGGCAAGGTGTCCTCAGAAGCATGTCCTAAAGTGCCCTAAAGTGCCCCCTCCTCCCTGAGCCTGACCCCTGGCTCTCCATCTTGGACTTGCTACGTGACCTTGGGCAAAGCCCCTGCCCTCTCTGAGCTTCAGTTCTCCCATCTATATGGCAGGAGCTATGATCTCAGAACCCAGAGAGCAGACCTCAGCAGACCCTGAGGCATGGGAGGCTTAGCCAGTGACTGTACCACTCTGAGCCTCAGTTTCCTGAGCTACCAAATGACTAGTGGCTCTGAGAGGTCCCAGCCGCCTCCTAGGCAGCTCCCTATTCATGTACCCCAACTCTAGAGAACTCTGCACAGCTGTGCTCCCACAGATACCAGGACCCTGCATTTCCCATTTTGCTCAGCAGCCGCACACACATACACACGCCCCCGGCCCTCCCCCACTTACTGTCAAGTCCCTGGACGGGTACCTGCTACCAGGCAGAGGGTCCTGCGTAGGAGCAGCGGGCTGGACCACCTTTCAAGATCCACCCAGGGGCTTAACCTGCCAGTTCTGGTCCCCGCAGCTGCCGAGTGATCGGGCGTGTGTGGGAGCCTCCCAGCCCCTCTCATGCAGCAGGGCAGGGCAGGCAGCCAGTGTGGAGCTGGAGGAGGGGCCCCGTGTGTTTGGTGGGGGGACACCACCCCCTCCTGCCCCAGCTGGGCTCCTCCCTCCTCCCTGAGCTCGCTGGGCAGGGGATGACGGACGATGTATGTGAGTCATGGATTTCTCAGAGGGAGGCCAGGAGGGGGCAGGTCTGAGACTGTTACCCTGGGGGATGCCCGTGACTCAGCACTGGGTGAGGGGGCACCTCGGCTTCACCCCTCATCCAGGCAGACAGTTGCCAATCTTCACGGACGGCCACAGATTGGGGATAACTTTGCCTCCTCATCTTCCATCTGTCACTTCCCTGGGGCTGGTCTCCCCAAAGTTCCCGCAGAGAGGCTGAGGTTGTCATGGCAACAGACCTCTCAGATGCTGCCTCCCTACCTCACCCCAGCCCAGGCGACAACTGCCCCTTCCTGAAGGAGAGTCCAGCCTCCTTGGCAGCAGACAGGAGCCGGCGCTGACCGGCAGAGCGGAAGGCAGGCCAGGAGGGAGGGCGTGTCAGGCAGCCTGGCACAAGGCCAGCCAGGCCACGCACAACTGACCAGTGACCAGCAGGCCTGAGTCCTCTTGGAGTCTGGTTAGTCCTCACAGCAAAGGGGCTCAGCACAGTGATCCCCAAGTACCCACAGGTTCAAGCTGTGGATTCTGAGACCCTACGGGCTCCTGCAAGTGGCCTCTGTTGAGCCAAATGGGAAACTGAGGCCCAGGTGAAAAGCTAGCTATTCCTGGTCACTTCAAAAGCTCCGAGAGAGAAATTTGGAAATGGTCCAACACCCCATCCCTTTTCTGGCCCCTCCCCTTTCAGCACTCCCCCCGCTTCCCCGCCACTGCTGAGGTTCACGGCCCCTCTAGGAGCCAGGAAACTTCAGATAACTCACATGTCCTGTGGAGATTCCCATCTCCTTCATCTGTACAACGTGGATTAATGATTCCCCAGTCAGAAATGCTTAAGGAATTCACAACGGAAGGAGGGTAGGTGGTGACAGCAGTAGCAGTAATGAGAACAATAATAGCAACACTTACCGCCCATTTACTGCTTCCCAGCCTCTTCCCTCTCACCAGCGCCATAGCACACAGGGCAGTGGTGAGAAGTCAGACTTGCGGCTTAGCCCCGCGACTGACACTTGCTGGCCCTCAATAAACATCCTCCATTAGCGTGGGGAGAAGAAGAGAGAGAACATGGCAGGGAAATGCAGCTCAGGGACGAGAATGGACCTGCCCACGGTCACATAGCTGGCCAGGGCCGGGTTGGGAGGGAGCCCAGGCCTCCCTCCTGGTGCCTGTGTGGATGTGACGATGCTCAGGGAACTTTTGGCTCCTTTGGTCCAGTAGGAATCTTCATTCCCAAAGAGAGCGTGAGGGGGGCTTCCCAGGTAGCCCTCACCGCTTGCTCTAAATCAAGCTGCAGGGAGGGGGTGTGGCAGCAACGCCACTCTCTGGCCACAGGCCAGAGCTTCCAGAAAGCAATGCTGTTCTCCCTCCACTAGCAGCCCCGCTGTCCAGGCTGTGGGTGTCCAGTGCCCAGGCATAGGGGCACAGTGAGCACTTGACCCATGGCAGGCCTGCTGTCCCTCCCAAGGCTGCATCGGGTGCTCCTTTATTGCCAGAGCAAGAGGGCTAGTCTACACTGGGGGGCCACACAAGGGAGCAGGACTGAGTTATCCAGGATAGGATGGGGAGTCCCTGACATGACATTTCCCTGGTCAAGTCACTGCCTCCAAACCTCAGTTTTTCCAAGGACAATCCTTCAGCACCTGGCCAGCTAGTAGCTGGGGCAGCCTCAGCTGTTCCCTAGAGGCCAGGCCAGCAGGGCAGCTGTCCTCTGACCTACCCCACACCCTCCATAGAGGGTACTGGCCAGTAGGGCACAGATGGAGGTTAAAGACTCTGCTCTCTGCAGATGGCCAAGGGAAGAACCCAGAAGCCTGGAGCCAGCTGCTCCTCTGGCCACACAGGAAAGCCTGGCTGGGGAAGGAGTTGACTTGCCAAGGTCTCCATGTGCCTCTCACAGAGGCTTTGCAGAGAACTACTATGTGCTTGGCACTGTGCCAGGCTCTGGGGCAGACAGGTGGGGAAGCAGCCCCAGCTCTGAGTCTGGCCAGGGAGACAAATGTGGCTGTCATCAGGGTGACACCTGGAATTGGTTATCAGCACCCAACTCTGATAGAACCTAGAAGGTTCTGGGAGTCAAAGGAGAGAAACCAAATAAATTATTATTAAATGCTATACTGTCTATTATTTGTACTAATAATGGGACTAATAATAATTGGCTATGTCTGTAAGATGCTCTGCTTTATGTGGGTTCTTCTCACTTCATCCTTGCAACCCTATGGGCTGGTGCCACTAGTATTTTAGAGATGGCCAGAGACACGAAGTGCCTTAGCTAAGGACACACAGCTGGTACATGGTGGGCTTCCAGAAGCGTGGACTCTAACCAAACACCTGACACCAGGTGTCAAGTCCTTGCTAGGCAGGTAATAGTCACCATCTCCTTTGGTTCTCATCACAATCGCCATTCCCCACTCTAGATCAGAGGGGCCAAGGCACAGGGAGGGTGAGGCTGCCCACACCTGCTAGTAACAGAGATAGGGTCTGTATTGGCTCCAGAGACCCCTTTGGGTCTTAAAGGAGGGGAAGGGCTTCAGTAAACAGAAGCCATCTGAAAGGGCATTCCAGGCAGAATCAACAGAAGTACAGAGACATTCTTGGAAAGAATAGGAAAGAAGTGGGATCTAACTGGGAAAAAGAGGGCAGATTCTGGAAAATTTTGAAAGGATGGATTTTAGGGGCTAAAGTCACTAAGGAAGGTGTTTGGGTAGGGAGAGGGGTGAACAGCACTCAAAATGTGATCTGCAGACCTACGGGATAGCCTGAGAACTTGGATCTCAGGGGTGCTTGAGACCTGGTAAATCTGAAAACAGTAGACCCTCTGTGACCTGACCAGCCCAGGGTCTATAACAAACTGGTCAACATACAGAGGTGGTCAACATAAGGAGCTAAGCCTACTATACTGATACGTACACATGGTACATGTCCGGTCCATGACAAGTTGGTCAAATAAAGGAGGTGGTCAATGCAGGGAGGTGGTCAGCTATGGAGGTTCTACTGTATATATTTCAAGGAGATTCTTGGGTGATTCCAGTATGTGTTAAAGCACAGGAAGCCCTGGTCTAGGGGCTTGTACCAGGAAAACTGGGTTGGGATGAGGGCAGGGAGGCCAGCATCCATCTGGGGCCTTGAAGAAGAGGGAGGAGCTGGGAAGAAGACTTTGGTCCCCCAATACATACACACCTGACATGTGGGGATGGGGAGTGGGGAGATGTCAGAATCTTCCTTAAAGTATGGGGGGCACAGGATGGGGTGCAGGTCTAGAAGGCAAGGAAGAGGCCACCCTTGGGTACAATGAGTGGGAGTGAACCTGCAGCATATAGGGGTGTTAAACATCACCCCTGCTCCTAACAAGCAGCTGGAAACACATTTCTCGGGCTCAGCAGTGAAGGGCAGAGGTCATAAGCATTAGGGCTGTGACAGAGGCCAGAGATGGGGTAGGGGCACTGAAAGTGGAAGGTGCAGGAAGCCCTTCATTTCAAGAGACAGAGGAGAAGGTGTATGGTGCTGCTGAGAGGTTAGGAGCCCAGACTCCGGGCTCAGACCAACTGGCCTCTACACCTGTCCCTGCCAGCTGGGTGACTTGGGCAAGCATACCTTTATCCATCTATCGCTTCACCTCTCAAGTGGGGTAAAAATAGCACTGCCCATTGGGCTGATTAAATGAAACCACATAGGTAAAGCTCACAGAATGAGAATGCTGATGGGTTTCCTGGGCATTGCTGGGCAGAGTGGCCTACAGAGGAGGCAGAGATGAGGACACCAGGAAGGTAAGAGGAGACCTTCAAAAACATGTGGATTCCAGGACAGGAATAAGAGGTTGGCTAATCCTGTTGTCCACCATGACTGAGTCCTGGGAGAGGCCTAGATGAGTAGGAGGACATGTTGAAGCTGGGGTGGGGTATCATCAGCCCCTTGTTCCACTTCTAACCCTCCAGCCAGAGCAGCATTTGAGCATGAGCCAGCCTTGCAAACACTGAAGAGCTATGCCCACCCATGCAATGGCAGTGCAACCATTGCCTGCTCAGAGACGGGTCTTTACTAGACAAGAGCAACTCAAGTCTAGCCCTCTAGCCTTGCAAGCTGAGTGATCTTACAAATCATTGAGCACAATGCCTGTTATCATCATAAAGTCAACACAAAAGCCAGCACTCCACAGTTTGGAAAGCCCTTTCACATCCAGAATCTCTGCAAAACAGTGATGATAGTTTCTGTTTAACAGAGATGGAAACTGAGGTTCAGGGACAGGACCTTCCCAAAGCCTCACAGCAAATCAACAGCAGAGTCAGGACCTGAACTCAGATCACGTGTTTTGTGGCCAATGCTCCCAGTCACCTCTCTGTTTATTCCCGTGGGAAAGCCTCCTGGGCACAGGCGTGGGAGCAGTCGCAACCCCATGATAATGCCATCTCCCATCACACCCATCTCAGGGCCCAGCAGAGACGGCATTGCACATGTGACTCAGCCACCCTCACAAAGGGAGCTGTGTGCCCCATGCCCTAGGCCTGCTCTGTCACCCATGCCCATCCCCCCACTAGGGAAAGAGCAGGGAGCCTGATATAGACATGGGAGCAAGACATCCCGGGCTGTTAAAATGGGACAAGTCTAATGGAGATTCAAGCCCAGGCTTGAGATACAAGAAGCTGGTGCCCAGATGATGGAATGATCAAACAGTAGGGGACAGAGTGCCCAGGTCCTAAGCCTGTTTTCTGAGACCTTATTTGGAGGTCCAAGGGAAGACTTAATCCAGTTGGTTCCCTTGGGGAAGGAGCCTGGGCAGGTGCCCTGACCACATTTACCTGTGTCTGGTTTCAAAAGCGCGGTGGCTGTAGTCAGGGAAAAGGCACGCCCCGGATGCCAGCCAGTCTCCTGTATCCACTCCTGGCCACAGCACTGTCCTTTCTTCACCCTTTCCCCCTCGACCTGGAGCCCACAGGCCCCTACTGAGCTCTTACTCTGTGCCAGGCAAGTGACTTACATTTTCTCCCACAATTTCATCAGGGCAGCCTTGCCTCATTTGCCAGAGGAAGACACTGGGGCTGAGGGCTAGAAGCAGCCAGCCCACAAGCAGGCAGGATGCAAACCAGATGGGACTCTAAGTTTTGTCTACCCCCTCGTGCCCTCTTCCTGGTTCCAGGGACATCTTGACCATATGCCAACAAGGAGTGGCCTTGGGCCTGGTGCCCACAGACTTTCTTCCTCCCCCATGGTCACCCTGTTCCTGCCCTGCTGGGAAGGGGCGATTGCAGAATGCAGTTCCTTAGACTGAGTTCAAGCTGGCTGACCTTCCCAGGAGGCAGGCATGCCTCAGTGCCCAGCTGCCTGAGGTAGAAGGTAAACAGGGTGGCCACCCCCTCTTCTTAGGCATGACGGAATGTCTGACCCTCTACTTGGCCTCCCAAGGGCTTTGGGCAGGAAGCTTGGATCCAGCCAGAACAGTCCTAGGTCATTCTGGCCATACCCCTACTTTCTAGCCTTCAGAAGCCCCTGAGGCAGGGGCAAGGATGGGTGAGGCCCCTCGCAAGCCCACCCCATTCCCAAATCACATGCCTGTCAGCCTGGGTGCCTCTTGCAGTGTGCAGGGTGGGGTATCCAGGGGCCTGGATTACTCAGGTAAGACTCTCCCACCTCTGGACATTGGGGTGCCCCTCTGCAGCTCAGGGATTAGAGCTAGGTGTCTGGGAGAGTGTCTTCCCACTCTTGCTCTAGAGCCAGAGGTGTGGCCCCTGCTCCAAGTGTGGCTCCTGGGAGGACCCCTGAGGTTGCCCAGCTTGTAAACAGCCTTGCTTGGGGAGCTCCAGAGTTTGGGAGGCTCCATGCTTTCAGCATTGCCCAAAGCCTTCCAGAGGTCCAGCTATGGGATCTGGCATCAAACTGTGAAGACTGGACCTTTCCGTGCCACAGTATGCTAGTGTAAAATGGGTTCTGGGAATTACAATGTCACTGTCACTATCCTATCTTTGGTTTAGCATCACTCCCTGCTCCTGGGTTCTTTTTTGAAATGCAAATTCCCCCAGTGTAAGTGGGGGAGCAGAAGAGGCTTCTAACTCCTCCGTAGGAGACTCCATTCCAGAAGAAGAGGGCCCAGACTTGGTGTGGGGTCACCTGTTTTCCCCCTACCCCAAGACCATCCCAACAGATGTGATCCTTTCCTCAGTGGCTCTCTCTGCCCTGGCATGCAAGGTCTGAGTGGCAGCTGCTGAGACTCCAGACCCGGGCCAGGTGCCTCCGGTGAGGCAGTGAAGCAGTGGCGCTCCTATGTGAATGAGGCCCAGACAGGTTTAGTGACTACCCTCAAGGTGGCACAGCAGTGTGCAAAGATGGCAAGACTTGCGCCATCTCGAGAGGGACAATGAGCCATCTCACTGGACTATCACATTATCAGATATTCCTATGTGTTTTGGCTGTAGGAAACTCAATTGGGAAGTCCTAAAGGCACCTCGGTTTCTTTATCTGGAAGTGGCTGCCACCACTTCTCTTTTAGCAAAGAAAGAGCTGTAGTTGAAACAACTTTGCAGAAAGCTCACAGAGCACCAGCCTCCCAACACCCCCCAGAAATGCCACCTTCTGCATGTGCCAAGGAACCTCCAGGGTCTCCTCCTAAGTGGTGGGGCGCAGGTGGCTCAGGAGGCATAATGGAGCCATGATGACAACCACCCATTAGCAGGGGCTGCCTAAATAACGAAGGAGACATAGGGGGCCCATTTACTGCCCACACACCCCAGGGAGCCAGGGTGGTGAGGGCAGAGCAGGCCCAGCGCCTCGCCCCCTCCTGATTCTAGCCACCCACCTCTGCCTGACTGTCTGTAGGACCAATGAGACAGGGTTTGCAAGGGACCAGGGGAGGGGACCCATTGCCCTCTGATGGGAAACAGACCCCGGCCCAGGGCCCCGCAGAGCAATTTCAGAGCTGAGATTTTCCTTCCATGATGGCTCCCTGTCCCAGAGAGTCCTCGGCCACCATTTAGGAGCCTTACCACAGAGGCCTGGCCCAGAGGGCAAGCAGCCGGCGGTGGGGAGGAGACCATTGGACTTTTACCTTGAGCAGCCAGGGTGGGGAGGGCTGTGCTACTGGGTGCAGGGGACTGGGGTGAGGCAGAGGAATCCTTGCTGGACACCGACCAGTCATGCTCCCAGGCCTGGACCCCCAGTTCCTTCCACTTGGGCCACCAGGGGAGGCTGCTTTTTTCCTCTTTGTCAAAAGTCAAGCAACCCAGCCAACCTGCTCCCAAACCGGTTTCCCGTGGATCCCAGGAGGAAGGAGGCAGGAGGCTCCGGGTCCCTGGCTCATGCCTCCAGTCCAAGGTCTGGGGTCTGCGGGCTCACCCTTACCCTCACGTCCTATACTCACCTCCTCTGAGCACTGGCAATATAGTTCATGCTCTGCTAGCTTCCCGATGCCAAAGTGGCCATCGCAAGAGCATGCCCAGCCTACACTCTGAGCAGTAAGGTGCAACCCCAGAGCAGCCAGGGCCTCCAAATCACTCCTCCCCCTTGAAGATGCCCAAACCCTGAGCAGGCCAACGGTCAGGCCACACGCACAGGGAACTCAGGGTAATGAACTAGAAAAGACAGCCAAGGCCAAGTGGGCCAGGCTGGCAGCTACCCGCCACTGACCTTTCCCACCCATCCTCCACCTGAATAGTAGCTTCCTACCTCCAAGTCAGCAGACCGCACCTGAGCTGCCTCTCCTCCCCTGCACCTCCCAGGGTGCACAGGCAGCCCGGCCAGCCCGTCTGAGCTTGTCTGAGCCAGCAGACAGCCCCAGGTGAGGCTCCGCCTGCTTGCCTAACCCCACTTCCGGCTGCCCAGCAGCTGCAGCTGCCACTACCCTCTCATTCTCGGGTGTCCCTTCAGGGCTGCACTAGCCCATGGGTGCTGAGTCCCCTACTCTTCACCTCAGCTCTCTGTGGACTTTGGCACCTCTGCCCTGGGAAGCAGGTCCCACCCATGGCTGCTGGATAAGCATGGGGGAGTCACCGATGTCTCTGGGTCTCAAGGCCCCCTGGGACTGTTGGGAAGTACTTCCCCCCTTCCCGGAATCTGCCAACTCTTTTTTTCTTCCCACCTCTTCCCTGAGCTCAGACTCACCTGAATCCTGAGCCCAGACCTACCTGCCTGTAATAAAACCAAGCCAAGTAGAGGGTGTTGGGGGTGGGGACTCCTGCTCTCACAACGACCAGCCTCCTGCAGAACTTGGGACAGAGAGAGAAGTGCGACAGACAGGGGTGGGGCAAAGATGGGAGCCTCTTCCCAGGGAGCTCCCTGGGGGCTCTACCCACAACAGGGAGCCCCTGAGCACACTCCTCCTCTCCCCCCAACACGAAGGAAAAGCCTCCCCTGGTCCCCTCACCCCTGCTCTCCTGCCCAGCCCCTGCTCCACCCTTCAGCCTTGTTCTCACACCCGGTGCCCACTCCTAACACTGAGAACCACTAGAGAACTGCTACTGTTTCTAAGGCACTGTCCAGACAGTTGCCGATTCATTCTCCTCCGGCTATGTAAGGTGCCTCTGTGGGCCTGGCCCTGCAGGCCACTGCAGGCACATACTGCACCTTAGGAAGCTTCCCTCACCTGCCACCCCACCGCATCTCCCACAGCCTCCCAAAGTCCCCTCTCTGACCTACCCTCAGCATCAGAATTATTTTCATAGTCTGTGGTGCTCTGCCAGATCACCAGACCCAAGAACCAGTGCGGGGACTGGTCCATCGGGATTCTGGGTGAAGAAGGACGGATGATGATGGGTGAAAGCATGGCCAGGTGGATGGACGCCAGGCAATACGCAAGTGTTCATGGGGGCCTGCTGGGCACCAGGCACTGTTCTAGGCACAGGGACACACAAAGAAGTCTCTGCCCTCTTGGAGCGGTGGAAAGCAGACAATGAATTAATAATCAAATGCAATCTATCCAATGGTAAGAATTATGGAGCAAAATAAAGCCAGGAAAAGGAAATGAGAGTGATGGAGGATGAAAGTAGGCTTAGATTCTCTTGACCACAGATTGAACATGGCTGAGAGGGAGGCTTGGAGATGCCTGGAGTGGGCACCTTCAGGTAGAAGGGACAGGGTGTGCAAAGGCCCTGAGTGGCTGCTTTGTGTTTTTATGGAACAAGGAGGGGGACAGCCGGGCTGTGTGTCTCCAGGAAGGAGCTGGAGCAGAGATGGAACCAGGGAGGTGAAGCGAGGGTGGATGCTCAGCCAAGCAGATGGGAGCAGGTGTGCGTCCAGGTCTGGTGAGTTGTTAGAGGGGGCTCCCATCCCCTAAGAAAGTGAGGAAGGGTTCTGCCTTCTCACAACTCAGACCTGTCCCCAGAGACCAGCGCATACCCCTTGAGGTTCCTGGTCCCCAGATACCCTCTTCCCCACAGCAAATTCCCAACCACTGATGCTCCTCTGCAACCCATGGGCAGGCATACCTGCTCTGCCCAGCAGAAAGCTGTGAGCCCTGGCTGAGCACAGATAAGGGGGCACCAGGATGCAGATGGAGTGTCTGAGAGGGGAGGGCTTCCTGGACGACACCTGATTCCTAAGCCCCAGAGTTTCCCCGTGGCCCCAGAGATGCCACCTACCCTGATAAAGACACCAGGGAGTCCCAGTGACTTCCTATATGCCTTCCAGCAACTCCTCCACTCCTGACACTGTGCTTCCCCCACCCCCTTTGCCCCAGGACCCCTCACATGTGACGATCTCCCCAGGCTCCGTCATGGGGGCAGTGGCGGGTGCGCCTGGAGCCCTGGGCTTGGACCCTCCACCACCCGTGTGCTTGGGGAAGTTGCTTAAGCTCTCTGGCCTCAGGTCATTTATTAAATAAGGGCACATGCGTGTTCCCTGTTTGCCTTCTAGGGGAAAAGGGAGGAAAAGGGAAAAGGACAGAAAACTGCTTTACCTGAGGAGCATTTGTGGGCCAGGGCTGGATCCCTGGGACACCCTGACCCAGGACCTTGCCTGGCACCCCTGGGATGAAGGATTAAATGAAATGGAGCCAGAAAGTGTCCAACTCCAGTGTCTGAGGGCCACAGAGATGGTAGTAAGAGCTATAATCCTGGCCACCAGGCACTGTGCTGAATCCCTGATCCCTCATCACACCCCAGGAGGCAAGAGCCAACTTGTAATTCGGGTTTGGGGGGTGGTTTGGGTAGAGACAGAGTCTCACTTTATCGCCCTCAGTAGAGTGCCGTGGCGTCACACAGCTCACAGCAACCTCCAACTCCTGGGCTTAGGCGATTCTCTTGCCTCAGCCTCCCGAGAAGCTGCGACCACAGTCACCCTCCACAACGCCCAGCTACTTCTTTGTTTTTTTTGGGGGGGGGTTGTCGCAGTTTTTGGCCGGGGCCAGATTCGAGCCCGCCACCCTCGGTACATGGGGCCGGCGCCCTGCTCCTTTGAGTCACAGGCGCCGCCCTGTAATTCGGGTTTTATAGACAGGGCACAGAAGACTGAGAAAACACGACTAGTCATCCTGGGCACCCTGACTCCAGAACTCCCTCCAGGAGCCCAGGCCCTTTATCCACCCTGGGTAATCCCAGCCTCACTCTGCTCCCCTCTTACACCCCTCCCCCTCCACTGGGTGGAGGGCCTCGGGAAGCACAGACTCCCTTCCGTGTCTGGGCACATGCCAGGTGTGAAGGGGCATGAGGGGCCCCCAGCTCTGACAGCTCATGCTCCAGGCTCCGCCTCCACAGTCCCTCTGAGAGCCATTGTTTCCCACAGGCTGAGTGAGCTCCCCTTCTCTCAGGGAAGCCGGGGTGTTGCTCGGTTTGGCATATTACAGAGCAGACACCTGCCACATCTGGGGAGGACGAGACGGTCTGTAAGATCACTTTCTCTCACAGGGTAACTCACTTGGGCTATTTCTCATTAATTCATGCATTCACCCACTAAACTGATATTTGCACAGTGACTACTAGGTACCAGGGCTTCAAGGTTTAGAAAACAAACAGCTCAGGGTGACATCTGTGGCTCAAGATGTAGGGCGCCTACCCCATATACTGGAGGTGGTGGATTCAAACCCAGCTCTGATCAAAATAACTGCAAAAGAAAGAAAGAAAGAAAGAAAACAGCCCATGCCCCGCCATCCATAGCTCAAGTGGTTAGGGCTCTGGCCACGTATACCAGGGCTGGCGGGTTCAAACCCGGCCTAAGCCTGCAAACAACAATGACAACTACAACAAAAAGATAGCCAGGCATTGTGGCAGGCACCTGTAGTCCAAGCTACTGGGGAGTCTGAGGTAAGAGAATCGCTTAAGCCCAAGAGTTTGAGATTGCTGTGAGCTGTGACACCATTGCACTCTACTGAGGGTGACATAGTGAGACTCTGTCTCAAAAAAAAAAAAGGAAAGAGAAAGAAAATAAACAGCCTATAGGGCTGGCAGCAGAGGTGTGATCAGGCAATGGGGCTGCAGAGCAGCTTGCAGGGTGGGATCCAGCTCCACTTAGTTTGTGTCTCTTAGCCTCGGTTTATTTATCTGCAAAATGGGGCTGATAGCAGCATCTATCCAGGAAGCTGTTGTGAAGATTAAACAAGATTAAACGAGATGATGCTAAAGTGCTTCCAACTGTGGTGGTACATGGGTAAGTGCTCAGTAAATGCTGGCCACATCTAAACGCAGGGGAGAATTTAAATTACTGATTTTTTTTTTTTTTTTTTGAGACAGAGCCACAAGCTGCCACCCTGGATAGAGTGCCGTGGCATCACAGCTCACAGCAACCTCCGATTCCTGGGCTCAAGCAACTCTCCTTTCTCTGCTTCCCAAGTAGCTGGGACTACAGGTGCCCGCCACAATGCCCGGCCATTTTTTGGTTGCAGCCGTCATTGTTGTTTGGCGGGCCCGGGCTGGATTCGAACCCGCCAGCTCAGGTGTACGTGGCTGGCGCCTTAGCCCGTTGAGCCACAGGCGCCGAGCCTTCACTGCCTTCCTAATCAGCCAGTGTAAACCTGTAAATGATCCAGGAAAATCAACAAAACTGGTTCTGCATGGACTATTCTAACCCACCACCAGGAGGTGCTGTCTCCCTGTCCTGAGCAGCTGGCCTGGCAGTCAGACTGACCCACCCTGGAGTCCAATACTGTAAATGCCAGCAGGAGGGCGGAGCTGGGGAGAGAACGCAAAAATCACTAGAAAATACATAAGGGTCACACAGGAGACTGGGATTTTTTTTTTTTAAAGAATCATAACAAATAATACAAATGTTTCATAATCTGGGATATTGGCTAAGTTTCTCAGTATGACAAAAATCTTAAAGAAAAAGATAAGAATAAGCTAAGTATAGTGAAGACAAATGACAAACTAGGGGAAAAATGCCTACAATAACAGATAAGGAATTAATGTAACAATAATCCTTAGATGTCAAATTCTTTAAAAAAGAAAAGTGTATTCCCAAGAGAAAATGAGGCAAGAAAATATGAATTAAGTGATTCATTTAAAACTTCATAATCCTTAGAAGAGTACAGATGAAAACTTACTAAATGTAGAATATAAGTGTCCGAACACAATAACTAAGAAAATGCCACAAAAGCTATATTAACCAGTTCAATAAAAATATTTCAAATTGTAGGCTCAGCACCTGTGGCTCAAGCAGCTAAAGCGCCAGCCACA
>CAUYRH010007197.1:0-39435 GCA_963574655.1 Perodicticus potto
GGAAGATATCGGCCTGGGGAAAGACTTCATGAAGAAGACTTCCGTGGCAATTGCAGCAACAACAAAAATAAACAAATGGGACTTAATTAAACTTAGAAGCTTCTGTACAGCTAAGGAGACAACAACCAAAGCAAATAGACAACCTACAAAATAGGAAAGGATATTT
This sequence comes from Perodicticus potto, assembly GCA_963574655.1. Lineage (NCBI taxonomy): Eukaryota > Metazoa > Chordata > Mammalia > Primates > Lorisidae > Perodicticus > Perodicticus potto. The sequence continues at coordinate 167 of CAUYRH010007197.1, forward strand.
GCATATTTTGAATCAGACAAAAGCTTGGTAACTAGGATCTATAGAGAACTCAAATCCACATGAGAAAAAGCCAACAATCCCATATATCAATGGGCAGGAGACATGAATAGAACCTTCTCTAAAGAAGACAGACAAATGGCTAACAAACATAATAAAAAATGCTCTTCATCCCTAATTATTAGAGAAATGCAAATCAAAACCACCTTGAGATACCATCTAACCCCAGTGAGAATGGCCCTAAGACCACCTATATCTCAAAACTGCAGATGCTGGCATGGATGTGGAGAGAAGGGAACACTTTTACCTGCTGGTGGGACTGCAAACTAATACAACCTTTTTTGGAAGGAAGTGTGGAGAACCATCAAAGAACTCAAGCTAGACCTCCCATTTGATCCTGCAATCCCATTACTGGGCATCTATCCAGAAGGAAAAAAAATCCTTTTATAGTAAGGACACTTAAAGACTGTTTATTGCAGCTCAATTTACAATTGCCAAAATGTGGAAACAACCTAAATGCCCACCTACCCAGGAATGGATTAACAAGCTATGGTATATGTACACTATGGAATACGTCTCTAAAAAGAAAAAAAGAAAGAAATGTAACTATAGTGTATTCCTTACCTCAACAGTGAACAATGTTTACATAATCATAATAATTTTAAAGACTAAATATTGATTTAACCAAAATTTGTGATATGAATGCTAAGTCATCTATAATAAGACACCTAAATCTAAAGATAATATCTGAAATTAATGAGTCAAGATTAGAATAAGGTTATTATTTATCATATAGAAATATGTGCCAGAGGGAACAATGAAAAAAGCTGAAAGAGTACCAATAGCACAGGGTATTGCTACTTTTTCATTATAAGCTTTGTAGCACCTTTTGATAAAAATTTAAAATTTAGAAAGTAGTTGTAACTGGTGTGATGAGGGAAAAATTTCCAGAAGACATGGAATTTAACCTGAGTTTTGGAGAATAGGTAGAGGATTTTCAGAATTAAATGTCAATATTTGGGTGAATATATTCTCATGAAAAAATGGTGTAAACATAAGCCAAAATGGGGATAAAAAATAAGATGTGTTGGGAGTAGCGAAATCAGTCTGACTAAAAGGATAGTTATAAAGGAGAGCTTAATTTCTCCTAAACATAAAATATCTTTATATATACTGAGTTCGTTATGATGATTGTTGAACAAATCCCCTAGGCTCTTATTTGTGGTAGAGCCATTTCATTCTGACTAGATTTTTCCTTTCTTCACACCTCATCTCTTCCTCTCTTCCCTTTGTTTCTTGCCCTACTGTCTGCCTCTCTTAGATCCACTTCTCTTTTATCTTCTGGAATTTTAATGCTATTATTCTTTTTCTCTGGCTTTCTAAAGATTGACTCCATTCCTGTCTTTACTCACATGAAGTAAAAAAGCACTTTTCTTTCCTCCATGCATTTCTCATACAAAACTGCCTTAAAATTTTCATTTGAACAACCAAAATGATATTTATAGCCATGAGTCCAGCACATACTTGCACACCTCTTGCAGTCATGTGGTTCAAATGCAAAATAAACTTATATAAAGAGAAGCCCTAGCAGAATATACAATAGGCAATGAATTACTCAACACAGGAAGTACAATTGAGTGCTCATTGGCAGGGAAAATTTGTGGTGTGGTGCATCAAAAGCACTTATTGACTAATTGTGTAGAGTATTGTCTGCTATCCCCTCAATTGGCTAAGAGTGTATTTGAGCACTCAGAGCTTGGAGAAAAATAGTAGATTTAAGTATATACCACTTAGGAAAATATTTCTTAGATTAATAGCATTATAATTAGCACTGCATGATGGCATTAAATAGAGTATGTATACACCAGGCAAAATTTCCATGTATGTAAGGTTTCCTTTTACTACATTTTTGACTCTCTTTCAGGGCTTTTTTTTTTTTTTTCTAACTTTTCTAGTTTCCCTTTCCTCCTCTCAAAAAGCTTAAGGAAAAAAAAAAAACACTACCCTTTTTTCTCATGGCTTGTCTCCCTCATATGGTGCCTCTGATCCAAAATTGTTTCTCCGCTGCTCTCATCTATTCATCACAATACTCATTCCTTCAGTTTGAGTGAACTCATCCATATTTGGAAAGAAAGTAAAGTTACTTAATTAAGTTATGTTCAAGTATAAATGATTGTTGATTGAGTCACCCTGAAATACTGGCATATGGAAAGTTGTAACCCCTTTCCTAAATGAGTATTTTAGTTTAACTATTTTAGATAAGCATGACTAAGTCAAAAGAACTTAAAGCTAATAAGCAGAGGGAAAAATGTGTGAACAAGGAAAGGAGGGATACCACCTAGGATATATTGCTGCTTAGTACAAGAGTCAGACTTGGGGCAGTGGCCCTGCCACCCCTCCCTTTATACCCACAGGAGAGTCTGTGAGTGAAACATAGCATGCTTTCCGCTGAGATGGTCTTAGAAGCAACCCTCTTGGTGCTGTAAGAAGCCACTACCCTTTGGTTCAAGTTGATCATCTTCATGAAACTTCTTTTCTGTCTCTGATTTAAAACCTTAGCATTTTATCTATTGATGAATGTGTGTTAAAAAATAATAATTCTCTTTCACTTAGATGGAAATCTTTAGAAAATAAACCCTTCAGTGTCTGAAAAATTGAACGATGTACGCGCGCATACATGTGCGCGCACACACGTTATATCCAAAGGAATCAGTTAAGAACTTGTTGATTTTAAGTTTTTATCATATGAGTTGATTTCTTTTCATCAGTGTTTAGTCATGGTGAGGTCATGAAGATAGTTGATAAATGGGTTTGACTTGCTTGGGATATTGCCAGATAAGGGGTAATGTTTGGTTAGAGTTTTCAGAAATTCTGTGAAACCCATACTGAGGTCTTAACAAAAGATTTAGTACTTCCTGATTTTTTACCTAAGTCAGCCACCAGCCGTTCATATGCGTTCTCCTTCGCCAGACTAAATTGCCTGATTATGCTTCCACCAACTTCATGGCCATTTCCATTTCCAGACTATAACAACTTGGGCAATAGCTTATTTAATTTTAAGCCTCAGTCTCTTTATCTATAGTGTGGATGATGGTACCTATCTCATTGTGGTGACAGTTAACTGAGGTAATTTTATTTAAAGCACGATGCCTAGAATATATAGTAGATCTTAAATATGATTGTAATCATTATACCTAAAACTTTATTAATAAATGAGAGTATTTAAATAAAAATTAAGGATTCAGCAAAAGAAACTAGATAAAAGAACTACAAAGTGAACCTATAAGAAGCAAGAGGAAGGAAGTAAACATAAATTCCAAAATCAGTGAATTAGAAAATAGGGGGAAAAAACAGCAAATGCACAAAATTAGGAAAGCAAAACAGGATATAACCATGGATAGGAAGGGATTAAAACATCATAACAACTGAAATATTTACAGATAAAATGATATAATGTCTGGGACTTGCTTCAAAATAATTAATTATGGGAGTGGGAGGAAGTATATGTGAAATAAAATTGGCTCTGAGCTGAAAATTGTTAAAGCTGAGTGATAGACACGTGACAGTTTATTATACTATTCTGCCTTTTGGATATGCTTGAAATTTTCCTTATGATCTCAAAAACTTAATAGAATATTTAATATAATAATATACTAATATGAAAGTCTTACTAAAATTTTTCTTTGAGGAAAATTTAAATGATTTGGGAAGGCAGAGAAAAACTGAGTATACCAATAGCCATGGGAGAAATTCTATGTTGTCCTAAAACAGAAAAAAATCTGCATTACCTTCTAGTTTGTTTTACAAAGTTGGCACAGAAAAGGAAACTATGTATACCAGTTTATTAATATAAATGCAAAAGTTCTAAATAAAATGTTTACAAATAAGATGAGAATTATGTCAAAACAGTGTTTTTTCCCCAGATACAGAAATGTAGGTCAATATTAAGAAATCTCTTCATTTAAATTATCAGATCAGTAGGTCAAAGGAGGAAAAACTAAGTGTCTATATTAATATATAATAAAAACATTTTATAAAATTGAACATGTATTCCTCTTTTCGTAAAGAGGAAATATTCTGACATAAGATATGTCTAAAACCAGATATTTATATTATTTCTGAATGATTTAGTGGGTATATTCTCAAGTCAGGATCAAAGTACAATTTATAACTATTTGCTTTAAGCTCTGTAGACTATGAGAAATTTGAGTTTTGTTCTGTGATGGGAAACCATTGAAGAATTTGAGGTAGAGGCATAACTTGTCTGATTTAAGTTGATTCTGGTTGCTGTGAAGAGAAAAGATTACACAGGAAAAATTTGCAAGCAGGAAAACCAATTTGATGATAGTAGATGATGATGCTTTGTACAGAGAGTGGTAGAGGAAACAAATAGATTTGAGGTTTACTTTAAAGATAAAATCAGTAGAATTTGTTGAAGGGTTAAATATGAAGGGAAGGAACTTAGATAAGACAGGAAAGAGCCAAAAAAGATTTACAGGTTTTTAAGATGTGTAATGATGTACGACATCATTAGAATGGGGAAGATTGGATTCCCACTGCACTTGGAAGTAAAGTCCAAATCCAAACTTCTTGAGTCTGTAAGGCCCTATTTAATATGGCCCCAAGCTACCTCCCCTTCTCTTTTCTCTTGTCTCTTTCCTTGGTATTCATCACATTCTAGCCACCGGGTCTTTCCTTTGTCTTGAGTTCATTAAGCTCATTTCTATCTCAGGTCCTTGGCATTAGCTGCTCATCCTGTTTGAAGGCTCTAGACCATGGGTCAGCAAACTTTGTCTATCAGTGGCCAGATAGTAAATAAATATCTTAGTCTTTGTGAGCCATGTGGCCTCCGTTACAACTGTTCAACTCAGCAGTAGCCATTGTAGAACAAAAACAGCTGGAGATAATATGTAAATAGACATTGACATAATGAGGATTTGGCCCTCAGCTGGCCAGGCCTAGCTGTGGTTTGCCCCAGCCTGAAGTCTTGAAGGGGTTCCCTCCTTTTTTTTAGGTTCTTCCTAGAGGAGAGCTTGGCAAATAAGTTAGGATCAAAAACCTTAATGCCACGTACTCTTGATCATGCAATTCTACTTCTAGAAATTATTCCTCAATAATTGTGCATGTGTGCAAAGTATGGGACCTCACAGTGTTATAGAAGATCAAATACCCAACAAACGGAGATTTGTATAGTAGAATTTTCAGCAGTCTTTAATAATACATGGAAGATTATTTAATAATAGAAAACAGAGGTCAGCAAACTACCCCTGTGGGCCTGCCACCTGTTTTTGTGAATGAAGTTTTATTGGAACGTAGCTTTACCTGTTCATTTTTCCACTGCATTGGCACAGTTGACAAAAACCACATGTCCTGCAAAATCAAAAATATACACTTTCTGACCCTTTTCAGAAAAAGTGATAATATGTATAATATGGTTTAAGTGTGTATGTATGTATATAGAAAATCACCAAAATAGTGATTTTTTTCTTTTTCATTTTTTTCCTTTTTGTTTATTGTTATTGTCTAAGTTTTTATAATGGACATGCGTTATCTTTGTAATAAAAGTTATTTTCTATTGGTGTGCCCATACACCGTGACCCCCCATACCCCTCCCTTCTCCCGTTTCCCCACGTGCTCATTTCCCAAAAGTTATTTTTAAAACGGGTAAATGATAAAATCAATATGATTACAAATTAAAATTAGTGGACATTTAATAAGATAAATTTTAAGAAATTTGAAAGAGGTGAAAAAAAGTATAAAGAGCATCTAGTTTAATGTGCACAACCACAGAAGTTGCTTCCATTTCAGATTTCAGCATAGGAAACTTACTCAGGCAGCCATTATTTGAGTTCTTACTATGGGATACTTGTTATTGGAATATTAAGCTAAGTATGGTGGCTTGTTCTCAAGATGAATCTGGTAGGGGTAGTGGGATGTATTTAAATAGTAATAAATAGTATAAGAAGTGTACCAAAGGACTTTAAGAGCTCTCACATCCTCGCCTGTAGTCCTAGCTACTTGGGAGGCTGAGACAAGAGAATCGCTTAAGCCCAAGAGTTTAAGGTTGCTGTGAGCTGTGATGCCACGACACTCCACTAGGGGCAACAAAGCGAGACTCTGTCTCCAAAAAAAAGAGCTCGCATCATCCTGGTTTAGAGATAGATAACTCCTGAATGAAGCAGTCGCTCAGTTACAACCTGTAAGGTGATTATGAGGAATTCCAATAATGTAAGCTAGTCCTTTAACTTTTTGATAGTGCCTTTTGATGTAAAGAACTTTTTAAATTTTATACTCAAATTTATATTAATACGTTCCTTCATGGTTTCTATATTCTCCAAACAGGTAGCCATAGGTCCTAATATCTCCATCTGATATAAAGTGCCACATTTATTCTTTACTGTCACTCTGTTTATCTTTTATACAGCAGCACCACACTGTTTTAACACAGGGGGATTTATTTCAGATAAATCTGAAGTATTGTTTCATATTCTTAGTAACAATATTAAATAGCATAACAGCAAAACGTGAATTACATGTATTAACCTGATCTCTAGTAGTAATTAAAACCAATTTAGACTAATCCTTTAAGTTTAGAAAAGGATATTTGTTTGCTTCTATTAAAAAAATCTTAACTTGAATAAAGTTGATAACTGCTCTCTACAGCGATAATCTTACTTCATTGTTTATGCAGTATGCATGATGTTTGGTTCTTCCTGACATAGTTTCAAGAGCCACCTCATGTTCATACTGCAGTTCTGTGTTAAGTGGGGTTGTTCTAGCCTTGCTGCCCTCTTGGAGCATTATAAGAAGACTCAAGTAATTGCTTTCGGACGATGGGAGAGTTCTGGATGGAAAACTTCCTAAGTGCTTTCCTTGCTGCAAAACCAAGTCATGAATTTTTAATTGAGAGAAATGCACAGTTTTCTAGGCAGAATTCAAAGTCCTATCTTGGGTATTTATTTGAGTCCCAGTTGCTTCTAAGGTATTTGGTTTTACATAGGATAATTTTTTGTTTAAATATATTTAGAGGGTACAAGTGTTTTTTGTCTGTTTGTTACATAGATGAATTATATGGGGGCAAAGTCAGGGATTTTAGTGTAGCCGTTTCCAGATTAATATTCATTGTTCCCTATAAGTAATTCTTGATCTCTCACCCCTTTGCCCCCTCCCCTCTCCTGAGTCTCTGAAGTCTATTATACTACTCTGTATGACCATGTGTACCCCATCATTTAGCTCCCACTTATGAGTACATGCAGTATTTGTTTTTCCTTTCCAGAGATATTTCATATAGAAAAAAGCACAAGTTCAATCCAAGTAGCTGCAAAAGAAATTATTTCATTCTTTTTTTATGGTTGAGTAGTATTCTGTAGTATGTATATATCACATTTTCTTTATCTGTTCATCAGTTGATGGGCACTTAAATTGATTCCATACCTTTGCACTTGTGCTGTGATAAACATACAAGTGCATGTGTCTTTTTCATGTAATGACTTATTTTTAATTGAGCAAAGTTTTTTAGTTACTCTGCAACTTCTATTAAGTTATTTATAGAATATTTCAATAAAAATTCAAGATAGTGGGAAGAACCCTGGCAATGGACACTCTGAACCAGCGTTTCTCAACCTGTGGGTTGCAACCCACAGGAACTGTAATAAAGGGCTGCAGCATTAGGAAGGTTGAGAACCACTGCCAACTGAGTTCCCATTATACATCGCTCCATTCCCAAATAAATATGTGCCTACCTTGACCATAGTATCTTCATCCAGAAAGGGAGCTGATTGTTCTTGGTGTTTTCTAGAATCTCTTTAGGTTTTGAAAACAGTGATTTTTTTCAATTCTTACAGACTATGTAGATTAACACTTGAGGTGTTTTTGTTGGTTCCATAGATTAAGTTTATGTTATATAGAGCATTTTCCTAAAGCTCTTTAAGTTCCACTATTACAGTGATTATGTGCTGATTATATTGGCATATTTTTAAAAATGTTTTACAAAGCAAAAATACCTTAGAAGAACTTCTGTGAGGTACTAGAAGATGAAATGGAGTAAAGGATTGAATGATAGCTTGACCCCTCCTTCCTTACCAATTTGGCTTCTTCACTGTTCCTTTTTGCTAATAACCCAAGGATTGGACTTTTTTTTATTTAGATTTTATCAGCTAGGAATGTGAGCTTTGAGCTATGGTCCTTGAAGTTTTTAACTTGGTTGATAATTAATATTTATAACCAGTGTAGATTTAAACATAATTTACTTTCATTTAAGATGGGAAGAATTTGTCCTTATATCACAATTTTACTTTATTTTGTTTTTTTGGAGACAGAGTCTCACTTTGTTGCCCTCGGCAGAGTGCTGTGGCATCATAGCTCACAGTAACCTCCAACTCTTGGGCTCAAGCGATTCTCTTGCCTTAGCCTCCCAAGTAGCTGGGACTATAGGCGCCCTCCACAACGCTCGGCTGTTTTTAGAGACAGGGGTCTCACTCTTGCTCAGGCTGGTCTCAAACCTGTGAGCTCAAGCAATTCATCCGCCTCAGCCTCCCAGAGTGCTAGGATTACAGGCGTAAGCCACTGCGACCTGCCCCGTAGTCTTCATTTTATAGCTGTAGTTGTGAAACTCTTCCTCATTGACAAGGAACATCCATGACATGTCTGTCTGACCTGAAAATCATCTTGAGACTTTGGCATTAGTGTGTGTATAAACATGTTCATCAGTTTAGCGACTTTTATTATTTTAATAATGCTGATTAGTTTCAGTTGCTTTTAGAGGATCATGATAGTTAAGAAATACTGGCATTTCTCAGGAGTCTAAAATAATAACGTTCATTTCACTGGTTGTGAAAATGGTCTGGATTGCTGGGAACCAGGGGAAAAGAACATTTCAACAGGATTTGGCTATCAGTAAATCTGTTTTGGTTTCCTGTTCTGGCCTCCCTACCTATCAGCTACATTAGTGTCCCTGCCGGCAGGTTTCTCCTTTCTTTTACCGGAGGAAAATTGTCCAGCCTCTTTTTCTAGTATTTTCAGGGCCCGCCTGACAGGAAATTTTCTAATTGCCGGAACAGCTGGTAGGAGAAAACTTTGCAAGGGCTTGGTCTTCCCTTTCTAACTTAAAGTTTTACTGTCAGAAATTCCTTTATCACCATGATGGTTTCATAGCCATGTTTAAATTTTTGTCTTTTCGTGTTCGCTCTCTACAGGTAAGCTTTGTTCAACTTCTTTTAAAGAAAAAATATTTTAATTGGAGCTAACTATAATTATACTAATTAAATAGTTACTCCATTTTATGTGTTTTTATAAGAAGCATTTCAAAATTCAAAACCAGTTTTAATAAAACTTTTAAAGGTTAATACTCTTCTGTTTACTAAAAGTAAACCGATTATGTGTATTATACATTTCAACTTTGTACATTTTGTCTTACGCTGGCTTTTTAGTGCTTGAGTAATTTTTATATTGCTACTGTTTGTAATTTTGTATGATAAAGCAAATGACTTGAACTTTCAGTGTTAAACCAGGCATGAACAGAATTGCAAACTTTAGGAGATTACTATAATGTAAGCAAAAAAAAAAAAAAAAATTGGCAGGTAAGAAAGTATGTTATTTTAAGCAGTCGAAAACTTAAAATCATATTTTTGTTGAAATTAGTTCCTATAAAAATTTGAAGGTTTTTAAGCAACTTTGTATTTAAGTAACTTTAAGCAAGTAATTTTATCTTAGAGTGGGCACAATTTTCAAAGAACTACTCTGTTAAAATGGGCTTAGTAGATAATTTGCATTATATTTAATCCTGCCAAAATCAACTTGATATTTTGCCATGAGAATTGTGCTATCCTGCTGCTCTTTAAAAAGAATTAAACTTGCTGATTAGGATTTCTGATTGGGAGAAAACTCTGTCCTCTTTGTGGCTGTGATCGAAAATGTTAGTCTGGAGAACCAGCATTGCTGTTTTCTCAAACATAAATATGAGAAGCCAACTTAAGAATTTGGTTAAATGAAAAATGCTGAGCATGTTTATCATTTCATTAGCAAATGAAGTAAATTGGATATGGTCAAATTGTAATCTAGAATAAATTAAAATGTAGTTTTTCACCAGCCAAATTTTGTGTCACAGCCAAATGTTTATGTATCTTGATCATCTAATAAAAGAAAGTTAACATATCTTTTTAAATAGAACATAAGTATCTACAGAGAATGTTACTTTAATTACTTTAATTTAGAATTTCATTTAAAGAGTAACTGAGTATGTCTTTTTTCATTTGTAAGGTCTTTTTTGTGTTATGCCAAAAAATAGTTGCACATCTATGGTTAGAAAATACTTGCTTATTGACTTTTACAAAGGAACATTTAAATATTTTACTTCAAGCTTCAATAATGTTTTCTGGAATTCAAAACAATTTAGAAAATACAAATGCCTCAAGAACACACTTCCTGACTCAAGGGAGGAGAGGAAAAAGGAAATTATGTATACAAGGCAGGGCATACTGCCAAATGTTGAATCATTTTTTAAAATCAGTTAATATCACTCAATTTGTTTTCTTAATGTTGCATGTTACAATATTAGGTTTCCAATAACTCAAATAGCATTAATTTCAGCTTCTTTTCTTTAATCCTTTTCACATTTTAGGATCAAAATTATGTTTTTTCCTTGTAACTTGAAAGGGAAACATTAGGTTAATTTTTTTTCCACCAAAGACTTTAAAGACCATTTAAGAATAAACAATAAGGACCTTTTGTTGGTCCTGGAAAACAAACTGGGTGGCTTTCTGTGTGACTGAAGGAAGACCAAAAGATCCACCTGTCCATGAATTTTCTTTTGCCATTCTTCAGTGATGTCTAAAATGACATTCTTTACAGAATTCCTAAAAATATGTTTTTTTTTTTAACTGAACTGACTTTGTTTTGTCTATCAGGGGTCATATCTCAATAGGTATTTATCTAATAATAAATCTTTGAAATCCAGGTAAATTTTATTTATCTTAGTATCTCTAACACCAAGCATAATACCTTGCCTGTAATTTGAATTGCCTGTAACAAGAAGGAATGGCCCTAAAGAATATGGCATAGGTCAAAAAAAACACTTTTAGTGGGACCAGAAATCAGGAGAAAGCAAAAGCAGGAGAGCCACCTGAGTTTTAGTTACCTCTCTGACCTCATTCTTCTCTTTCTCTCTTTCTCATTCTCTGATCAAATGCTAGTCTCTAGGTACTCTCCTATACTAGTGTTTGTACCGGTTTGTCCTGTTGGAAATACCTCCCCCCATGTGGTTGACTCCCCTACCTCCTTCAGGTCTTTGCTCAAATAGCACTTTCTTGATAAAGCCTGCCCTGACTCCTTTAGTGAAAATTGAAAATCCTCCTTTCCATGTCTTCTCTTCCATTCCCCTTACCCAACTCAATATCTTTCCTTCATAGTATTTATCATATTCTAAAACTAATTTATCTATTATTATTTGATGTCTTCCCCAAAAGGCAGAGGTTTTGGTCTGTTTGATTCATTATATATCTCAGTTAATGTGTATTAGATACTCAAAAATAAATGTTTAAATATGTGGATGAATGAATAAGTGAATTCATTGTAACTTTTTAAATGTACAAAGTAAGTTTTTATGGTAATGAGTGAATTTATATCCATGTGTTGTTTAAAACACAACAAAGGAGCTGGATGTGGTGGTACACGCCTGTAATCCCAGCTACTTGGGAGGCTGAGGTAGGAGAATAACTGGAGCCAAGAAGTTTGAGGCCAGCCTGGGAAGCATAGTGAGACCCCTATCTCTTAAAAAATATAAATAAATAAAACATGGTTATGCCAGTGAGTGTAAGAATATGTGAGCCTCACAGAGTAATTATATATAATTTATATCTATGTTCTTTATTGAAAAAAATTTTTTCCATAAAATTACAGCTATTTCGTTATGTACTCATAGGCAAAACCACAGTTTTACAAACTGTCAGGGTGTGGTTTTATGTTTTTATGTGACAGATTTATTTCAGTAACAGGTTATTTAGTGACGTAAGATATATTTGTCACATGCACATCTCACTCTGTTCTTGGCTTATCGGTGTCTTCAGAAATTTGATACTCCTTTCTGTATCCATCTCCTTGCATTATAGGTATGAGCTAGAAAAGCACATTGTTGCTTTCCTACCTATAGTCCAAGATTGCCCAAGCATTAGTATTATGTCCTAGTTGAACCTCAGATTTATTTCTAAAATAGTCATGGTCCCATGCATGATGACATTAAGCACAATCTGGACACTGAGATATCAACCAAAGACATTTTGCATATTATACTACTATAATTTTGCATGTGTATAAAAAAGGTAGAAAATAATCTGCTGGTGTAATTAGTATAAATTTATTTTTTTTTATACAGAGTCTCACTTTGTTGCCCTAGGTAGAGTACCATGGTGTCAAAGCTCACAGAAACCTCAAACTCTTGGGCTCCAGCGATCCTCTTGCCTCAGACTCCCGAGTAGCTGGGACTACAGGTGCCTGCCACAACACCTGGCTATTTTTATTTTTAAGAGACGATGTCTCACTCTTGCTTAGACTGGTCTTGAACTCATGAGCTCAAGCAATCTACCCTCCTCAGCCTCCCAGAATGGTAGGATTACACGCCCAGGATAAATTTATTTCTTATACATTTCTCAAAAAATTTAAACTTGGAACAAAAAAGCATGTTCAGGATAAAACAGTGGCAAATTTGGGGAACTTGGGCTAATGTCATACTTGCTACAGGCATTGATCTTTTCTCTCCACCCTCAAGAAAGTGTTTTGTACTCTCTGAGGCACCCCCCCCAATTTAGAAAAATATTTTAAAAATTCTAGTTTGTATCCCCAAAGGCATTTGAAATGATTGTATCTATGTTAGGGGAGAGGGTAGAGAGTGGAAGAAGATGCTCTTTAAAAAAAAAAAATTCAGAAAAGAAACACTTGAACATTTATTTTAAACTAAAATTTACTAGAATAAACAATTCATTATGAAAATAAGAAGATAAAAGTTAAAGTCTGCCTTTCAGAAGACAGAGACAGAAAATAGGAGGAAAAAGGTGATGTGAAAGATTCAGTTCCAGACATGTAATATTCAAGTAATAGAGGAAGTACAAAAAGAGAAGCCCTGGCCAGGGAACCGTGGCTCACACCTATAACCTAGCACTCTGAGAGGCTGAGGTAGTTGGATTCCTTGAGCTAAGGAGTTTTAAGACCAGCCTGAGCAAGAGTGAGACACAGTCTCTACTAAAAAATAGAAAAAAAAAAAAAAACTAGCTGGGCAAGGTGGCAGGTGCTTATAGTTCCAGCTAGTTAGAAGGCTGAGGCCAGAGGATTGCTTGAGCCTAAGAGTTTGAGGTTGCTATGAGCTATGACACCATGGCAGTCAACCCAAGGCAACAAAGTAAGACTCTGTCTCAAAAAGAAAAAAAAAGAAATTCACTGTCCAAATAGCAATCAAAGTAGAATTTATTGGCTGGACATGATGGCTCATGCCTACAATCCTAGTATTTTGGGAGGCTGAGGTGGGAGGATTGCTTGAGGTCAGGAGTTTGAGACCAGCCTGGGCAACGAGACCCATCTCTACCAAAAATAGAAAAAATGGTCAGGTGTGGTAGCTTGTATCTGTAGTCTCAGCTACTTGAGAAGCTGAAGCAGGAGGCTTGCTTGAGCCCAGAAGTTTGAGGTTGCAATGAGCTATAATGATACCACTGTACTTTAGCCAGGATAAGAAAGTGAGACTCTGTCTCATACAAGGAAAATAAAAGCACAAAGAATTTATTGTGAATTTAAGCATGGGATGAAATGTGGTTGTTTTTTTAAAGTCCCTTTGGTTTGGTCTGGGAGTCATTGCTTTGGGCTCATATAAAAGGAAATTGTATATTACCTCGTCTGCATATGAGCAACATATTGTCATGATAATGTGGATGTTATTGTATAGGCTTTCAGCTTTGGAATCAGGCTCTGGAGAGAGCATGAAGAGTGAGCATGGTTAAAGTTAGCAGCAAGTGGGGGAGAAGTTTGAGAGAAAATATGTATAGGAACTATTAGCTTCCTTTTACAAAGTAATGACTTAGCATTCTTTCCAAAACTGAGATCAGAAGATGAGGTTTACGGCTTGGCGCCTGTGGCTCAACGGGCTAAGGCGCCAGCCACATACACCTGAGCTGGCGGGTTCGAATCCAGCCCGGGCCCGCCAATCAACAATGACACCTGCAACCATAGGGGGCGCCTGTAGTCCCAGCTACTTGGGAGGCAGAGGCAGGAGACTCGCTTGAGCCCAGGAATTGGAGGTTGCTATGAGCTGTGATGCCACAGAACTCTATCCAGGTGACAGCTTGAGGCTCTGTCTCAAAAAAAAAAGAAGATGAGGTTTAGTAAAAATATAATCATCAAACAACAAGGGAGGAAGATGATAGAAAGGGAATAGTGTAAATGATCCCCTCCCTTATCTTTTCTTATTTTTAGGTCAGTAGACCAGTGGTTCTCAAACTTCCTAATGCCACAACCCTTCAATAGAGTTCCTCATGTTGTGACCCCCAACTATACAATTATTTTCATTGCTACTTCATAGCTGGAATTTTGCTACTGTTATGAATCGTAATGTAAATATCTGATATGCAGGCGACCCCCAAAAGGGTTGTGACCCACAGGTTGAGAACCGCTGAGAACCGCAGTAGACATTGTACAAAAAGTAAATGCAGAGCTATTTTTTTTTAAGTCTAGGTATGGGGTAAGAAGAGCCTGGATTCTCATTATAAGCTTTTCTGCAGCTGCTTATTTGTTACTAATGTGCATGTTTTACTTGGATTTTAAAACCAAAAATATTAGGGAACAGAAAACAACCCAGGCTGACTCATAAGTATGGGTAAGTGGATGTTGGGAGATAATGTGTACAAGAAAGGTAGGTTAAGACCATTTTGTAGATGGCCTCCAATGCTGAGGTGAAGTAGTATGTTTAATTTGGAGAACCTCAGAGGAGTTTTTGAACAGCCTGGTCGTATGACTTGAGCTGTATACTTCCAGAAAAATGAAGTAGAGTGGACACAGGCTACTTTTGGTTTTCTACATGAAAGGTGATGAAGGCTTGTACCCAGATGATACCACTGGAAATAGAAAAAGAAAGAGTGAAAGATATTCCCAACACCATACATACTACATTTTTGTTGTTGTTGTTGAGACTGAATCTCACTCTGTCGCCCTAGGTAGAGTGCAATGGCATCATCATAGCTCACAACCTCAGACACCTGGGTTCAAGTGATCCTCTTGCTTCAGTCTCCTGAGTAGCTGGGACTGCAGACATGCACCACCATTTCTGGCTAATTTTTTTCTATTTTTAGTAGAGATGGAGTCTTACTCTTGCACAGGCTGATCTTGAACTCCTAAGCTCAAGCCGTCCACCACCTGCCTCAGCCTCCCAGAGTGCTAGGATTACAAGCATGAACCACCATGCCTGCCCGAGACTCTAGTAAATTATTAAACATGAGCATACAGGAAGGGAAGTCATCAAAGATGAGAATAATAAATGCTATTTATTTTGACATTCATGACATGATTGTAGCTCACACTATGTAGGATTAAAGCTTGATCCTATATGCCTGCATTTGTTTATAATTCATTGGTGGTTCTGTGCTATGTCACATCTTTATTTGTGCCAAGCAACCTTAGTAAGTATTTGCTATGAAATACAAGGTGAAAAAAAAATACTATAACCTGTTAAATCACATCCCACTCACCCAAGAAAGAAAATGATAAATTCATATAAAACATTACAGAGTATAGGTCCTCACAGCCTCATGATTTAAGGGCATAAATGGCTGCTAGACTCCAGATAGGCTCTTGAGCAGGTAGTTTTCTTCTATACTATACTAACTGACACATGCTGGAACCCAACCCATGAACTTGGCCCCCGGAGTTCAAGGCTGTAATCCATTAGTCTTCAAAGTGCATTGTGATGGCACTTTGGGGTATAGAAAAGAAAGAGAATAACTTCTTTACAAGTATATAATTTATGAAACCAATAAGTATACAAATATTTGGTACATACTAACGTTTTTTTACACTGCTAAGGGTGTACTTCCAAAAGTTTATTCACTGCTTTAATTAATTTAGCTGATTTTGCTAAAAGATACAGACCAGTTATTAAGACCAGAGGCATATGTCTGTAACTTCCTGTCCTTAATCTTAGATAGGAAATCACCAAGAGCCCCTGACAGCCTCAGTGTGGTTGTAATGGTACGGGCCTTGTTTTAGAAGTCAGAAGACCTAGAATTGAGCCCTAAATTGACCACTTACTGGCTTTAGTCTTCATTTACTCTCTTTAAACTCTATACTGTATAGTATTCAAATCATTTTGCCTTTAGATCTGTCAAACTTCTAGTTGTAAATGGGGGAATACATAGAGAATTCTGAAACAATTGTGCATGCTCTGAGGTTTACTCCTTTGTGTAATCATCTGCCCTTTCAAACATTAACATGTAGTCAAAGATTTGTTGTGAAGCATAAATAGAAGACAAAAGGTGAAAAAGAACTTAGCACAAGCTTGATATGTGGTAGGTATGTTTAATAGTAGTATTTGCTGGATTTTAGTCTCAATCTAACTTAATCTCATGTATACATTGTTCTTTAAAAGGTTTTGTAAAAGAATTTGCTAATTTACTTACTGACTTTCCTATCATAGCTACTAATAGCTATCACTCTGAAGCCCTTGATCTCATACAGAAAGAAAGGTGTCTGAAGCCCTTGTGCCTTGGTCTCATTTGGAAGACAGAGATAGCATCTAAGAATCAGCTAATGCTTGGTTCTACCCTAATACCTACTGCACAGGATTGTTGTGAGAATTTAAGGAGATAATGCATGTGAAATTACCAAATAAAGAACTAAACTAGTATTAGGAGATTGTTCTGTTATTGTTGCCAAGGTTCAGATAGAATCCAAAAGGATTCACTTGCCTAAGTAGTAGGATAACCTACAATCTCTGTCTTAGAAACTAAAATGATGGGCCTGAATCCCTTTTTATCTTCTGGGAGAATTTTTTTTTTCTCTTACTACTCATTTTCAAAAGTTACCATGTTAGGATATCCTCATATATCTTTTTGAGAAATTTTTATAATTTCTTATGTTGCCAACATAATAAGGGTATCTCAGAAAGTGTTAATGGAACTCAGACATTTTTATGGAATATGATAATACAAATAATGAATTATTTATGTTTATATAATACATTTAGATTATACTAATAGTACTTATGCTCTTAGAAAAAAACATAGTCAACAGAATAGAAATGGTAGTTTTTATTTGAAAAGCTTATGTTTTTGATTTTGTTAGGTTTTGTTTTATTGTAGTTGTTGTCTTTCACATATAGTATGTGTCTTGATTAAGGTGTACTCAATCTGCTGATCTCAACATAAATAATTGGAAATCTTACTTATATACATTTTCTCTTTGTTCTACCACCTCCCCTCAAATATACAGAGGTGTCCACCATCTTTAAAAAATCCTTCTCTTGACCTGTCATAGTGGCTCACACCTGTAATCATAGCACTTTGGGAAGCTGAGGTAGGAAGATCACTCAAGGCTGGAAGTTGGAGACCAGCCTGTGCTACAAAGTGAGACTCCAGCTCTACAAAAAAGTTTTAAAAATAACCAGGCATGTTGGCACATGCCTATAGTTCCAAATATTTTGGAGGCTGAGGTGGGAGAATCACTTGAGGCCAGGAGTTCTAGGCTTCAGTGAGCTATGATGTCACCACTGCATTCCAGCCAGGGCAACAGAGTGAGATCCTGTCTCAAAAAAAAAAAAAAAAATTTTTTTTCTCTTAACCCAAAGACCTTTCTTTCACTGTTCTATCTTACTGAATAGTCGTTTATTCTCATACCTAATCCTCCATTATAAATTTTAAATTTTTGATTTTGTGTTTCAGTGTTATTCCTTTCTCCTCTCTCAGATCCCACGTTATTCTATTAATAGAATCAGAAAGTAACTCTCAGATATTTCAGATCGATAAAAATTTCAATGTACTTACTTAAACAGCCATATTTCAGGTAGAAGTCTATATGTTTACCCTGGAATATTTTTCAACCCCTCTTTCCAATAAACAAGTTTTTTGTTGTTGTTTTGTTTTGTTTTTTCGAGACAGAGTTTTACTGTCGCCCTCGGTAGAGTGCTGTGGCATCACAGCTCACAGCAACCTCAAGCTCTCAGGCGTAAGCAGTTCTTTTGCCTCAGCCTCCCAAGTAGCTGGGACTACAGGCACCCACCACAATGCCCAGCTATATTTTTGTTGTAGTTGTCATTGTTGTTGAGCAGGCCCAGACTGGGTTCAAACCCACCAGCCCTCGTGTGTGTGTGGCCAGCACCCTAGCTGCTGAGCTACAGGCACCAAGCCAAACAAGATTTTTTTAAGATAGCACTGATCCTGCCTAGTGTAACCACAGGCCAGAGCATAGCAGTTTGATTTATTATTTTTAAACTTCTTTACACCTTCTGACCCCCATAATAAAACTATTTATTATAATTGTCTCCAGTAGGGAGAAAGAAGATTTGGAAATACTTAGTGCTTATGTCATGTAAAAGTTAAACTGGCCTGTGTAATGAGTTGTTATAATACTATCTCTGACGTTTAACCCAAAAGTATATTTGCTTGGTATGTATTTTCTTTATATTTGGTGGATCAGTAAAGGGTACTTTTATATATTCATTTGAGAATTTCTAATTTATACTAAATTACTATCACTTGATTTTTAGCAAGAGAAAGTGGCTCTGACTAACTCTTGTTTTTTCCCCTTATATTTACCTCAACAGGAAGAAGGCAGTATCAAAGAAATTGCAATCACACATCATGTAAAAGAAGGACATGAAAAGGCAGATCCTTCCCAGTTTGAACTTTTAAAAGTATTAGGTCAGGGATCATTTGGAAAGGTAAGTCATGAAAGTGGGCTTTCTAAAAAGTTGTTTTTTGTAATTCATATATATTTCATACACATGGGGAAATGGAAATGTTTGATGAAATGTTCCCTTACCAGTATTTTCTGTGTTTTTACATCTCTATCGGTATGTGTGGGAAAGTGAAAATGTCATTGAAAAGTACATCAAAAACTAATAAATTAGTAGTGTTCACTTCATACTCATTTTGTCTTCAAGACCACATGGCCTCTTTAGTTGTGCTTGAATGGTTAAAAATCAAATCTCTTGACAATACTGGCCTCTTTTTGAGTCCTTCTGTAGGATTAGAAGGTAATCTTGTAATACATTACAGCAGTACCTCTTAGCCTCCCAATACATAAAGTGAGTATTCTCAAGAAAGTAGAGTTGGGAGTTATTGCTACAAATGTGAATTTTTTTTGGACTCAAGGGTTGTCTTTATAATGAATGTAAAGTTTGCCTTCTGTTAGTAACATTCATGTTTGTTTTTAATATAAAAAGCGTGGCTGGCCAGACATGGTGGTTCATACCTATAATTCTAGCACTTTGGGTGACTGAGGGAGGAGCAACACTAGAGGCCAGGAGTTCGAGAACACTCTGAGCAGCATAGCAAGAGTCTAGCTCTACAATAGAATTTGTTAAGAATTAGCTGAGCATGGTGGCACATGCCTATAAGTTCTGGGCTACTTGGGAGTCTGAGGAAGGAGAATCCCTTGAGCCTAAGCATAGGAGATTATAGTCAGCTATGATGATGATACGAGTACACTCTAGCCTGGACAACAGAGTGAGACCCTATCTCAAAAAAAGTGAGGCTGGCTGATGCCTATAATCCATCACTTTGGAAGGCTTAGACAGGAGGATCACTTGAGGCTAGGAGTTTGAGTCTACTCTGAGCAGCATATCAAGACCCTGTCTATACAAAAAAAATATATATTTTTAATTAGCTGAGTGTGGTGGCACATGCTTATAGTCCCAGCTACTTGGGAGGCTAGGACAGGAGAGCCCTTTGAGCCCAAGCATAGGAGGTTGCGGTGAGCTGTGATGACACCACTACACTCTAGCCTAGACAACAGAGTGAGACCCTGTCTCAAAAAAGGTGAGGGAGTTGGGAGTGGTGGCTGATGCCTATAATCCAAGAACGTTGGAAGTCCGGGTGGGAGGATTGCTTGAGGCCAGCAGTTCAAGACGAACCTGTGCAACAAAGACCCTGTCTCTACAAAAAGTAAAAAACAAAGCCAAATGCAATGAAACGTATCTATAATCCCAACGACTTGGAAAGCTGAGGCAGAAGGATAACTTGAGCCCAGGAGTTCTGGGCTGTAGTGAGCTACGATCACACCACTGTACTCCAGCCTGGGTGACAAAGCAAGACCCTCATCTCAAATTTAAAAAAGTTAATAACTAAATAGTTTCCCCAATCCACCAAATAAAATTGCTCCAAAAGATGCAACATCTTATTGGTTTTCTTCGAGTAATCTTTATCCCTGTACTGCACACCTCAAGGTTACTCCTGTATTTCTTTTTGAGAAGCATAACATTATAATCACTACTGTGTGATCTATCTAAACATTTCTCAACTAGAGGAAAATTCAGATTTTCACTCAATATTCACAGTGCAATGATTCCTTAATATTTCTGTGTAAGGAAACATTTGAAGATATTATGCTTAGCAAGTTTCAAAACAGCACCAGTTTATTAGCTCTCTTAAGTATTTTAGTGAGACTATTTAGCATTCTTGTCTAACACAGGTAATTTGTTACAGTTGGTAACGTCTTTCAAACCCAAAAGGATGCTTTTAATCCCAATGTAAACTAAGTACCTAGCAGACCATATGGTTGGAAGTTTGGGCTCTAGGTCAGCCAGACTTGGATCCGATTTTTTTTCTTCCTTCTACTTATTTACTGTGTGTGCTTAAGCAAGTTACTTAACCTCTTGGAGCCCCATTTCCCTCTCATAGCCAGTCATTAAATATTGAAATTCCTCAGGGTTCAATTCTAGGCTGCCTTCTCCTCTATACATACTTCCTACTAATTTGTTTTCTCTATGCCCACTGTCTTCATTGTAAGTCACATACAGATGACCGAACATATTTATATCTCCAACCTAGATTGCTCCTCCAAGCTATGAACTACACCCAGCTGCTTACTTTTTTTTATTTGCATGTCTCAAAGGAACTTTAAAGTCCCACATATCTGAGACAAAACTCATCATCTTCCCCTACCCCTCAAATCTGTTTTATTTCATTTTTCTCTATCACTATGATATGGCATCCAGTTAAGCAAGCCAGAAATTTAGGGGGCATTCTAGACATGTTTTTCTAGTCCCTACCAACCCGTACCCTACTCCTGCCCCAGCCAATCCGATCTGTCACCAAGTCCTGTTGCTTTCTTTAGTAAAAATTTCTCAAAGTATTCCTGTTCTCTCCACTGCTACCCCTCTAGAATATACTACCACCTTTCTACCTGGTCTGTTGAAGGAATCTCCTAAATGGGTCTTCCCAAATGTATTCATGCCTCAATCCATAAATCCATTATTTACATGACAGCCAGCATGAACTAATCTTTTACTCTAGCTCCTTAACCCTTCAGTTGCCTCCCTTTGCTTTTATGATAAGGACAGATTCTTTTTTTGTGTTTATTTTGAGACAGAGTCTCACTATGTTGCCCTTGGTAGAGAGCCATAGTGTCACAGCTCACAGCAACCTCAAACTCTTGAGTTCAAGCAATTCTCTTGCCTTAGCCTCCCAAGTAGCAGGGACTACAGGTGCCCACCACAACACCCAGCTGTTTCTTGTTATTGTTGTTGTAGTTGTCATTGTTGTTTATCAAGCCCGGGCCAGGTTCAAAACTGTCAGCCCCGGTGTATGTGGCCGGCACCCTAACCAGTGAGCAACAGGCACCAAGCCAAAGACAGGTTAAGATGACTGAGGAACCCGTCAGTCTGACTCCTAACTACTTCTCCAACATCAGTTTACATACTTTTCACTTTCTGTGTTCTGGCCATAGTAATCACCTTTTTTTGGTCCTTAATCAGGGTCCTTAAGCTTCATCTCACTAGAAAGCCTTTCCACAACCTATTATTCCTTCTGCTTGAAATACTTCGTCCCACCACTTCTTCATCTGGCTAGCTCCTCTTGTGCCTTTGATCTCAAAGAAGCCTTTCCTGCCATCCTGCTCAGGTTGTGTCCCCTGGTTATACCCTCTGAGAACATTGTATACCTCATCTCCACTGAGAACATTAAATACCTCATCTCCATGGCATTTAGCACAATTGCAGTTTTTCATTTAATTATTTATTGACTATCTCCCCAACTAGACTGTATGTGTCATGAGCACAAGGGCCATGCCTTGTACCAAATCTCAGCATTAAACCAGTAGCACAGTACCTAGCATATAATTCTGGAAAGAATTAATGAGTAATAGTTCTAACCCTATAGTAGTGAGAATTAAATGATAAAAGGTCATTAAATGATATAGTATCTGGTATTAAATTGTATTATAATAGTATCTGGTATTAAATTGTATTATCATGCCACTTGATAAACCCAAATAGATGGGTTTATTTTTATACATTAGAATTTCAGGGAACACAATATTTAAGTTCCTAGGAATTAGTATGCTTCTCCCTTTACATCTTTAAAAGTAACTTAAATACCTTACTATAAATATCAAATGTTAAAAATAGGCTGTCTTCTTTCTTACTCATCCTAAAAGGCCAGGGTAAGCCAAGGAAATAGGGATGACCTGTCAAGAGCCTAGAATAGCTTCATGGGGGATGGGGGTAGTGAGAAAGGTCAGGAATGCTCTGGTGGAGAAAGCAGTGGAAGCTGGGACTGTTGCTGTTCCTGCTAGGCTTAGTTGGTTACTGGCCAAAGGGAAAAAATAAAAAGCACCCCGAGCAGAAGCGTAGAAATGGGTGGTTGACCTGTGACACTAGGCAAATTATTTAAATACTCTAAACCCTCGTTCAGGCAGCTGTAAAGTAAACATTGATAGTAGGCCTACCTTCTAAAATTGTCATGATAATCTATTACAGTGCTTGTGGTACTTTATAAGCTAAGAGGTACTGAAATGTGTTAAGAAAGTACACTGAAAGAATAGTTGAAGAAAATTTGGAATCCTCAAGGAGAATTTTTTCATATAGAATAAAACGTAGAAGTTTACTCTGAGAATCTTAAAGATGAATAAATATCAAATGAATTCTAATTATCTCCACCAATTAGAATTTCTTTCTTTTTTTTTTATTTTTTTTTAATTATTTATTTATTTATTTATTTTTTTTTTTGAGACAGAGCCTCAAGCTGTCACCCTGGATAGAGTGCTGTGGCATCACAGCTCACAGCAACCTCCAATTCCTGGGCTCAAGCGAGTCTCTTGCCTCCGCCTCTCAAATAGCTGGGACTACAGGCACCCACCAGGCCATTTTTTTGTTGCCCGGTCATTGTTGTTTTGGCGGGCCCAGGCTGGATTCGAACCCACCAGCTCAGGTATACGTGGCTGGCGCCTTAGCCTGTTGAGCCATAGGCGCCGAGCCTAGAATTTATTTCTGCTCAAAAACATTAATAATTGGCTCGGCGCCTGTGGCTCAACGGGCTAAGGCATCAGCCACCTACACCTGAGCTGGTGGGTTCGAATCCAGCCCGGGCCCGCCAAACAACAATGACGGTTGCAACCAAAAACTGGCCGGGTGTTGTGGCAGGTGCCTGTAGTCCCAGCTTCTTGGGAGGTGGAGACAAGAGACTCACTTGAGCCCAGGAATTGGAGGTTGCTATGAGCTGTGAGGCCACAGCACTCTATCCAAGGTGACAGCTGGAAGCTCTGTCTCAAAAAAAAAAAAATTCATAATCTTTGATTATGGGTGGCGCCTGTGGCTCATCGAGTAGGGCGCCAGCCCCGTATACCGAAGGTGGCGGGTTCAAACTTGGCCTTGGCCAAACTGCAAAACAGAAAAAGAGCCAGGCGTTGTGGCAGGCGCCTATAGTCCCAGCTACTCGGGAGGTTGAGGCAAGAGAATCACCTAAGCCCAGGATTTGAAGATTGCTGTGAGCTCTGTGACACCAGGGCACTCTACTGAGGGCGACAAAGTGAGACTCTATCTCTACAAAAAAAAAATGATAATAATAATCTTTGATTACCTTTAACATTTGAGTAATAGTCCTAACTCTATAGAATTACTCTGTTTGAGAATGCTTTTCGCTCCCTAGATTGGCTCCCCACTAACTGGCTAAAAGGAGCTGAAGGATGGAGCATGTTGAAAAGGAAGGGAGTGATAGTAGGAGAGTAACATTCTGCTCTTCACTTGATTTTGGTTCATTGATCATTGCCTTGACACAGTTTCTCAAAGTGAGAAACTATGCCTTGTCCTAAAATTACGTGAATGAATCATTTTTTTATTTTTGTGCTAATAGCCTGATATGCTAATTTACATAATTGAGAGCCAGTCGTAAAGTTAGTTCTTGATTGTAATTGATTCTCTTCTTTCCATCTGTGGCAGCTTAAGAACACTACTAGGAAAGAATGGGTAGGGAAAAATGAGTTGAAATTCAGGTTCATTTAGCAGGTCTGTTTAAACTTAGGTTTGATGGAAAAGATCATGAACCTAATGGTCAAAATGAGTAGAAGAGATTCATTGATAGTCTTGTACTGACCATGTTATAACACAACAATGGGTTGTTTACAGAAGACTATTCATTTTGCACAATTCCCACACTTTATTTTAAAAGTAGCCAAAAATGTTTCACAAGTCAAAATTCTCACTAACACACTTAGAAATTGTGTTCTTCATATTTAGGAATATGTGATAATTTGATTGTAAAAAGGTGGGAAGGTGGGGTTCTGACTTAGGTCACATTAAACATTTGTGAATAGGCTGGGCACGGTGACTCACGCCTGTAATACTAGCACTCTGGGAGGCCGAGGCAGGTGAATCACCTGAGCTCAGGAGTTCGAGACCAGTGCTTGAATAAGAGTGAGACCCCGTCTCTACTAAAAATAGAAAAACTAGCTGGGCATGGTAGAGGGCAACTGTAGTCCCAGTTACTTGGGAAGCTTAGGTGGGTGGATCATTTTAACCCAGGAGTTTGAGATTGCTGTGAGCTATGACACCACAATACTCTAGCCTGGCAGAAGAGTGAGACTCTGTCTTAAAAAAAAATATTCTTCTGGCTTAGTGCCTGTAGCTCTGCAGCTAGGGTGCTTGCCACATACACCGGGGCTGGGAGGTTCAAACCCAGCCCGGGCTTGCCAAAAAACAATGTCAACTACAACAAAAATATAGCCAGGTGTTGTGGCAGGCGCCTGTAGTCCCAGCTACTTGAGAGACTGTAGCAAGAGCTTCAGCCCAAGAGTTCGAGGTTGCTGTGAGCTGTGACACTACAGCACTCTACTGAGGGTGACATAGTGAGACTCTGTCTCAAAAAAAACAAAATCAGGCGGCGCTTGTGCCTCAAAGGGGTAGGGCACCGGCCCCATTATACCCGAGGTGATACCAAACCCAGCCCTGGCCAAAAAAAAAAAAATTTTTGTGAATAGAATTTTTCAATGGGAGTGCTTTAAATTGTTCTGCCAAGCAGTTAGATTTGTGTGCATTTTTTTCATATACAGCAAAGCTCCTTCATCAGTGAATAATTGTATCAACAAGAAATTGTGGTCAAGAAAAACCCCTGTATAATAGTTTCAATGGGCCCAAAGGAATTTTTTTTATTTTGTGAAAATCAGAGCCATCACCACTTTTGTTGTACTTAGACATGCTGATCTTTTCTCCACCTATTTCCTCTTGTATGTCATTTAAAGATTATTTAAAGTCTTATTTCACTTAACAAAGGTATAGTTTGTGATATTTTGTAATATTTATTTTCTCTTCCTTAAATGTAGGTTTTCTTAGTTAAAAAAATCTCAGGCTCTGATGCTAGACAGCTTTATGCCATGAAGGTATTAAAGAAGGCCACACTGAAAGGTAAGTGCTGCTGCTGTTTGTAATGTTTGTGTAGTCTAAACAAACTGAAAGGTCTCAGTAGAGCTCATAGGACTCCAAGGTTGATTACTTAAATTCTGAATCAGTTCCTGTTACTGGCTTTAAATTTAGACGGACTCAGTGAATTTTTCTTACTGGGCTAAGAATCATACAACTAGTGAAAACAGGAGTTGCCATGTTATGAAAGAAGTATTATAAATTCATATGGGGCTTTAGGCAAGTAGAAGTTGTAGAAGATTAAACCTAGGTTCGATTCATTTTCAAATTAATGTAATTTTAATATTTTGAAAAAGTACTTATTTACTGGATGTAAATAGCTTTTACTGTAAAGGGACTTTATCATCTTGACTCTAGTCTTGAATAAGTTTTTATTCTGAACCTGTGATTTTAAAAATGCTAATACAGCCTTTCAGCCATAGACGCCATCTTCCAGTAATTCACCAAATGACAAAGGGAAAGAGGAGAGGTACCCAATACATGTTCTCTAGGCCTTTTAGAAAACATGGAGTTGTTCCTTTGGCCACATATATGCAGATCTATAAGAAAGGTGATATTGTAGACAACAGGGGAATGGGTATGTTCAAAAAGGCATGCCACACAAATGTTACCATGGCAAAACCAGAAGAGTCTACAGTGTTGTAAACAAACAAGTTAAGGGCAAGATTCTTGCCAAGAGGATTAATGTTCATTTTGAGCATATTGAGCACTCCAAGGGCTGAGATAGCTTCCTGAAACAGGTGAAGGAAAATGATCAGAAAAAGAAGGAAGCCAAAGAGAAAGGTACCTGAGTTCAACTGAAGCACCCGCCTGCTCCACACAGAGAAGCACACTTTGTGAGAACCAGTGGAAAGGAGCCTGAGCTCCTGGAACTCATTCCCTGTGAATTCATGGCATAATAGGCATACAGCATAACACACAGGAGAACCAAGAGAACCAATGGAACTATGATATTAGGTGCTGGAACCTATTCATTCCCTATGAATTCATGGTATAATAGGTGTACAGCATAGCACACAGGATAACCAAGAGACCCCACGTAACAGTGATATAAGGTGCTGGAACCTAGTCCCCATGAATTCATGACATTATAGTCATACAAAGCTTCGTTGCATTCAATGGCAAGGCACCTCCCCGCACTGCTGGAATCTTTTCCCTATGAATTCATGGTATAATAGGTATTAAAAATAAAAGGCTGATATTGTAAAAATTAAAAAATAAATAAATAAAAATGCTAATACAGGATTTGACTCATAGGTAAAAAGTCATTCAGAAGAATTTGCATGTAGATTTTAAAATACTTAAGTCTTCCTTTGATTTAGTAGTATCACTTATTTTGCCACATAACTTCTCGATATTTTATTTATTGATTCCTAATGTCAGTTTTTTTCCTCTTCAATTTACATGTAATTTATAAGACTTTTATAAGGCTAGAAGGAATATTTGCAATAATCATTTATTTATTTTTATTTTTATTATTTTATCACCTTCCGTAGAGTGCTGTGGCATCACAGCTATCAGCAACCTCCAATTCTTGGGCTTAGGCAATTCTCTTGCCTCAGCCTCCCGAGTAAGTGGGACTACAGGCATCTGCCACAACGCCCGCTATTTTTTTTATTCTGCAGTTTGGCCGGGGCTGAACCCGCCACTCTCAGTATATGGGGCCAGCACCCTACCCACTGAGCCACAGGTGCCACCCAATGATCATATATTATTTATGATGTTACTCTCAGTTAGTTACCCACCATGGATATTACCATCATCCCAAGAAATTTTGCCTCTCTCTATGAATACTGTCCTTTGTTTCCTTTCTCCTGCTCCCTTCCTAAATGTATTTTCTTTCCTATTCAGTCTCTATCCCATGGCATTATCACTTACTTGATTCTTGCTAAGACCAGGGTATTAAATTATATATATCCTCATTTCCCTACCTTTATATCACTGTTCTTATTTCTTATTTTTTACTAGATCTTGCTCTGTTGCCCAGGTTGGAGTGCATTAATATGATCTCAGCTCACAGCAGCCTCCAACTCCTGGACTCAACCTATCCTCCTGCCTCAGCCTCCTGAGTAACTAGGACTGCAGGCATGCACCATCACACCTGGCTAATTTTTTTTTTTTTTTTTTGTAGAGACAACGTTTCACTATGTTGCCTGGGCTGATCTCAAATTCCTGAGCTCAAGCAATCCTCCCTTTTCAGCCTCCAAAGTGCTAGGACTACAGGCATGAGCCACTGCACCCAGCCTATTGCTACTTTTATATAATAATTTTATTGTCACGAATTCCATGTTACAAAATTCCATAAATAGAACTCAGTTCATTCACAAAAGTAAATTTATTTTTATGTACTTAATGGCATTTTATGTGGATTATATGAAATGGAAACTACAAAACTCTAAGAAACCTAAAAGATAACAGGAAAGGAAATAAATGTCCAAGTCCTATTAGAGAAGGCTAACTGCTAAGAATCTCAGGCCAGGCTCGGTGGCTCACACCTGTAATCCTAGCACTTTGAGAAACTGAGACAGGAAGATCACTTGAGGCCAGCAGTTCAAAATTAGCTTGAGCAAGAGTGAGACCCCATTTCTACAAAAAATAAAAAACAATTAGTCAAGCTTAGTGACACACACCTATAGTTACAGCTGCATCAGAGGCTAAGTCAGGAAGATCCCTTGAGCTCAGGAATTTGAGGTTGTAATGAGCTATGATAACGCCACTACACTCCAAGCCCAAGCAATCTAGTGAAACCCTGTCTCAAAAAAAAAAAAGGAAAAGGAAAAGAATCTCAGTACTCTTGTAACCATCTATCATTAAGAGTCCAGTTGCATTTTCCTTAAAACTCAACAAAATGATTCAGAATTTCATTTCTTAATCCAGAATATTTTAGAAAAGAATAATGAGAAGAGATTAAGCTGTCAAGTACTAAATCTCATTTAAAGCAGCAGCAGTTCAGAGTATTATTGGAGGGGAATAATACAGGCATAGAAATCAGTGGAATGAAATAGTACAAAATGTATGTTACATTTTAATATATTTATTACAACAATGTTGAGTACCTGCTGCTCTGCATAACAAAGCACTTATACAGAACAGTGGGAAATTAAATAATGATTTCATGATGTTTTTAATATGCCACTGAGCAACTTGAAAAACTTTTTTTTTTTGAGACAGAGTCTCACTTTGTCACCCTTGGTAGAGTGTGGTGGCACAGCAACCTCAAACTCTCGGATTCAAGAGTTCCTCTTGCCTCAGCATCCCCAATAGCTGGGACTACAGGTGCTTGCCACCAAACCAGTCTAGTTTTTCCTATTTTTAGTAAATACTGGGTCTTGCTCTTCCTCAGGCTGGTCTCGAACTCCTGCACTTAAGCAATCCACCCGCCTCAGCCTGCCAGAGCAGTAGGATTATAGGCGTGAGCCACTGTGCCAGGCCACAACCCAGAAAATGTTTAGAGTCTTCTCTTAAACCCTACACTGTAACAAATTCCAGCCTAACTGAATTTTCTAAGGTAACAAATCTAGGAAACTTATGAAGAGATACTGAGCAAATTCCTAACAAATTGACAGTATAAAAGAATTTTTTGTAGTTTTATACAATGAAAAATAGTATGAATAGGAAAGCAGAAAATTATTTCATCTCATATTCAAATGTCAATATAAGGAGTTGCTTAAAGGGCTTCTACTGGCCAATTTGGGACAATTTGAACATAGCAGTAATGAATGATAGTGATAGATTACAGTCCCTCGAATAAAACAAGAATCCATGAGTTAATTCATAAATTAATTAATGGAAGAGAAATAAAAGCTTTTTCTTGCAATAGAATTTTTTTTTATTGCTTGAGATTCATTGAGGGTACAAATAATTAGATTACACTGATTACAGTTGTAATTGTGTCCTGCTTCCAAGAGGTGTACCATAGACTGCCATCCTCCTCCCTCCTCCCCTCTACTCAATCCCTTTCTTTCCCCTACCCCCTCCACCTTGTATTAGATCATCTGCTGCCTTCATATTAGAATTGAGTACATTGGATTCTTGCTTCTCCATTCTTGTAATGCTTTCCTAAGAAGAATTTGTTCCACCTCCATCCAGGTTAATACAAAAGATATAAAGTCTCCATCTTTGTAATGTCTGAATAGTATTCTATGGTGTACATATACCACAGCTTGTTAATCTATTCCTGGATTGGTGGACATTTCGGTGTCCACATTTTGGCAGATGTAATTGAGCAGCAATAAACAGTCTAGTGCAAATGACCTTATGATAAAATAATTGTTTTTCTTCTGGGTAGATGTCTGCTAATGGTATTGCAGGATCAAAGGGGATGTCTAATTTGAGTTCTTTGAGGATTCTCCATACTTCCTTCCAAAAAGGTTGTATTAGTTTACAGTCCCACCAGCAGTGTAAAAGTGTTCCCTTGTCTCCACATCCATGCCAGCATCTGCAGCTTTGATACTTTATGATGTGGGCCATTCTCACTGGGGTTAGGTGATATTTCAGGGTGGTTTTGATTTGCATTCTCTGATGATCAGAGACGATGAGCATTTTTTCAAATGTTTGTTAGCCATTCGCCTATCCTCTTTAGAGAAGGTTCTGTTCATATCTCTTGCCCAGAGGTAGAAGGGATTATTTACTCTTTTTCTGTTGATTAATTTGAGTTCTCTGTAGATTCTAGATACCAACCCTTTGTCAGATTGATACCCTGCAAATATCTTTTCCCATTCTGAAGGTTGTCTTTTTGCTTTATTTGTTGTGTCCTTAGCTGTGCAGAAGCTTTTCAACTTAATTAAGTCCCATTTGTTAATTTTTGTTGTTGTTGTGATGGCCATCGTAGTCTTTGTCATAAAATTTTTCCCCAGTCCAACATCATCAAGAGTTTTCCTCACACTTTCTTCTAAGATATTTATCGTTTTGTGTCTTAGAATTAAGTCTATTATCCATCTTGAGTCAATTTTTGTAAGGAGTGCAAGGTGTGGGTTGCGTTTCAGTCTTTTACGTGTGGTTATCCAGTTCTCCCAGCACCATTTGTTGAATAGGGATCCCTTTCCCCACTGTATGCTTTTGTTTGGTTTATCAAAGATCAGATGGCAAGTAAAGACTAGTTTCATCTCATGGTTTTCTATTCTGTTTCATATGTCTGTGTTTCTGTTTTTGTGCCAATACCATGCTGTTTTGATTACTGTGGACTGGTAATATAGCCTAAGTCTGGTAGGGTAATTCCTCCAACTTCGTTTTTATTACTATGAATAGTGTTAGCTATATGGAATTTTTTTCTGGTTCCATACAAACCAAAGTACTATTTTTTCCAATTCTTCAAAATATGATGTTGGTATTTTAATGGGGATGCATTGAATCTGTATATTGCTTTGGGTAGAATACACATTTTGACAGTGTTGATTCTTCCCAGCCAAGAGCATAGTATGTTCTTCCATTTGTTAGTGTCTTCTGCAATTTCTTTTCTTTGGGTTCATAATTCTCTTTGAAAAGATCTTTCACCTCTTTTGTTAGGTATAACCCTAAGTATCTCATTTTCTTTGAAGCTACGTAAAGGGAATTGTGTCCTTGATTTGCTTCTCAACTTGGCTGTTATTGGCATATACAAAGGCTACTGACTTGTGGACATTGATTTTATACCCTGAGACATTACTGTATTTCTTGATCACTTCCAGTTTTGTGGTTGAGGCTTTGGGGTTTTCTAAGTATGAGATTATATCATCAACAAAGAGGGAGAGTTTGACCTCCTCTGCCTCCTTTTGGATGCCCTTTATATCCTTCTCTTGCCTCATTGCATTGGCTAGAACTCCCAGAACTATGTTGAATAATAGTGGTGATAGTGGACATCCTTGTCTGGTTCCAGTTCTAAGTGGAAAAGCTTTCAGTTTTACACCATTCAGTATGATTTTAGCTGTGGGTTTGTCTTAGATGGCTTCAGTCATATTAAGAAATGTGCCACCTATGCCTATTTTCTTAAGTGTTATTGTTATAAAAGGTTACTGAATTTTGTCAAATGCTTTTTCTGCATCTACTGAAAGGATCATATGGTCTTTGTTTTTGCTTCTTTTGTGGTGTGTTACATTTATGGATTTGCGTATTTTAAATCAACCTTGCATGCCTTGGATGAAGCCTACTTGATCATGATGTATGATTTTTTTAGTGAGTAGCTGCAATCTATTTGCTACGATTTTGTTAAGTATTTTGCATTGATATTCATTAGTGAAATTGGTCTGTAGTTCTGCTTTTTAATTAGGATTCCTTCCCTGGTTTTGAAATTAAGGTGGTTTTTGCTTCATAGAACATGTTGGGGAAGGTGCCTTCCTTCTCAGTGTTTTGGAATAGGTTCTGCAGTATAGGTACAAGCTCATTTTTGAAGGTGTGATAGAATTCTGATGTGAAGCCATCTGGTCCTGGGCTTTTTTTTTTTTGTTGGAAACTTTTTTATTGTTTCTGCAGTCTCAGTGCTTGGTATTGATCTCTTCAAGAGATCTGTTTCTTCCTGTGTAAATCTAGGAAGATAGTGTGATTCCAGACATTGGTCCATTTCCTCCACATTGTCAAATTTCTGGGCATAAAGTTTTTGGTAGTAGTCAGAAATAATCTCTTGTATCTCTGTGGTATCAGTTGTTATTTCCCCCTTTTCATTACTGATGAGGTTATTAAAGATTTTACTTTTCTATTTCTGGTTAATCTGGCCAATAGTTTATTGATTTTATTTATCTTTTCAAAGAACCAACTTTTTGTTTCATTAGTTTTTTGAATACTTCTTTTATTTTCATCTTCATTTATTTCTGATTTAATTTTGGTTATTTCTTTTCTTCTGCTAGGTTTGGGATTGGATTACTCTTTTCCATTTCTATAAAATGATTCATTAGTTTATTAATGTGCTCTTTCTGTTTTTTGGATGTAGGCATCTAATGCAATAAATTTCCCTCTTAGGACTGCTTTCTTGCAATAGAATTTCAACTGATGTATAAAGAAAGATGAAGTTAGGAGTTACTAAGAAATAACATTATACATTCTACCTAAAAGGATTTTAGAATAAAGTTTACACAAGAAGATAAAATAAATAATCTTCGGAAAAGTGCTCAGTTTTGCTGAAAATCAAAAATGCATGTTAAAATAATGAATTATTTCTTATGATGGCAGTATGAAATGGAAAGCAGCTTTGCAATAAGCACAGAGAGTCATTATTGCTGATAAATTAGCATGAGGAAATAACCTCAGAAAGGAATTCGTGCTTGAAAATTCTCATTGCAAAATTTTTTACAATAGCAAGAATTTAGAAATCACATACACATTGAAAAATAGAGGAAGATTTAGAAATTATGACTTGCCACTTAATAGGATATTATTAAAATGAAATGTTAATATTTTAAATATAATTGCAGTAATATACTTAGGGAAATTTATAAATGAGAAATTATAACAACTTGAGCTAGTACAATTATATAGAATTTTATAGACATAAGCTATGGGAGGAATCATACGAAAGTGAAAATATGTGACTTACAAGCTGCTAGATAATTCCAAATGTGGTTTGGGTTTTTTGTTTGTTTTTTTCTTTTGTTTGTTTTTGGGACAAGGTCTCACTGTGTCACCCAGGCTGGAATATAGTAGCGTCATCACAGCTCACTGAGCCCTCCAACTGCTAGACTTAAGCAGTCCTCCTTGAGGACCCCCTCCACAGATAACTCTTATTTTTTATAGCAATAGGGTCTAGCTATTACCAGAGCTGGTTTTAAACTCCTAGCTTCCAGAGATCCTCCTGCAACAGCCTTCTATAGTGCTAAGATTACAGGCTTGAGCCACCACACCCAGCCTCTGAATGTGTTCTTGAATGTAATTTTTATTTTAATCAAAGCAGTGTCTGTACAGAGTCTTATCACGTTAAGATAACAGTGCTTTACTCACCCTCCTGCATATCCCAATTTTTGACCCCCAGAAGACAATGACTTTGAACCCTTTACTCCTGCTTCTACCATTTACTATCATATTTACTACCCTTACATTGCAGTTCTTTGATTGTTTTCATTTGAAGGTATAATCTGTTGACTTCCTAACATGGAAGGTGAGTATTTAGTTCTCACACTGCCACCCACACACAATTTCCCTTTTCATGTCTTCCCAGTAATGTTTTCATTTCTACACCTTTATAAAAATTGTTCCTAGCTAAACCAAATGATCTCCTGGAGTCATATTCCTTCACATCTTTGCTGTACTCTGATCTCTTTCTCTAAATTTGGTATCTATCTTTTCTCTCAGTTTACTTTCTGTTTTGGTAGAATACATCATATAGTAGCTACCTCAGAGAGGGTTACTGGATGGTGAGTTTTTTGTGACCTGCATGTCACTTAATTTATAATTTGAGTAGGCATAAAATTCTAGTTCAGAAACAATTTTCCCTCAGATATTTGAAGACATTGCTTCCATTGTCTTTTAGTTTCTTATGATGCAATTATGAAGTTTATTGCCATTTTGACACTCAGTCCTTTGTGGATAAGCTGCTTTTCTTCTTTGGAAGTCCTTAGAATCTACTCTTTATCACTAGTGTTCTGAAATTTGTGTAGTGGGGGGTTTTTTGTTTTGTTTTGTTTTATTTGGAAACAGGGTCTCACTATGTCGCCCTAGAGTGCTTTGGCATCACAGCTCACAGCAACCTCAAACTCTTGGGCTTAAGCAATTTTCTTGCCTCAACCTCCCAAGTAGCTGGGACTACAGGCACCCGCCACAACGCCCAGGTATTTTTGTTGTTGTTGTTGTTGTCGTTGTATAGCAGGCCCAGACCTGCTTCGAACCCGCCAGCCCCGGTGTATGTGACCGGCGCCCTAGCCGCTGAGCTACAAGCACCAAGCCTGTATAGTGGGTTTTTTAAATTTTTTCATCATATCAGATATGAGGTGGTCTTTTTCCACCTAGAAATGCATTTCATTCTTGGGAAATTTTTTTTATCATTTATTCATTTTGTAACTGCTATTCTTTTGAGTATGTTGGGCCTCCTCTTTCTTTATACCCCTTCTATTTTCCATTTTTGTCTTGTTTTTAGGGGTTTTTTTTTTTCTGTTTTCTGATAACTTTCATCAGCTATCTTCATAGCTCACTGCAACCTCAAACTCCTGGGCTCAAGCAATCCTCCTGCCTTAGCCTCCCAAGTAGCAGGGACTACAGACATGTGCTACCATGCCCAGCTGACTTAAAAAATTTTTTTTCTGTAAAAACGATGTTGCCCAATTTGTTCTTGAACTCCTGGGCTCAGGTGATCTTCCTGCTTTGGCCTTCCAAATTGCTGGGACTACAGGCATGAACTGCCATACCCAGCCTCTATTGACTTGTTAAATGTATATTCTCCTCATTCCTCTCTTCATATTTTGAAGCAATTCCCAGATATTGCATAATATCTTACATACATAGTTAGTATAGATCTTTAAAAGGTAAAGACTCCTTAAAGAAATAATACAACTCTGATATTATGCCTAAAAAATTAACATACAGGTATCTACTCAGTATTCAAATTTCTGCTTGTCCCTACTGTTACAGTTCAGTTTTCTTTATATAATGTATTTAAATCAAGATATATACATATAAAGTCTGTAGTTTGCAATTGGTTGATATCTCTTTAAGTCTTTTTATCTATGAGCTCTGTCTCTACTTCTTGTCCTTTCCTTGTACTTTATTTGCTGAGGATACATATTCCTTCTCCTGCCCCACCCTTTGTAAAGGTTCTTGTTCTTGTTTCATGGATATCATATCATCTTTACTCTTACAATAGATATAAATTACAAGGTTGAATTTTGTTTTGTTGTTTTTTCTTTTGTTTCTCACTTTGTTTTCCTTTATTCCTTTTTTTTCTGTTTATTTTTATGTTTTCACTTTCCAAACACAAGTGCCTGGGGATCCTTTGCTATCTTTTTCTGCTTTAATAGTGAGGTACTAAAAAGCCGATTGGAGGGGGTTCCAAGGCAAGAATTTGCTTATTTCTCATTGGCTCCTTTTGTTCAGCTTAGAGTTTTTAGCTTTCTTTAGTCTTCTTTGTTAGATACCACTTACTCATCTTGTGCTATTACTTCCTCTCCTGTCGCTTCCTGGCTTTGTGAGTTATGCATAATTTTTCCATTATTGTCATTTCAGTGGGGGTTTGGAAAAAAGTAGTGAGTAAAACATCCATGTTTAATCAGAAGCCTCTTTCCATTTTAAAATTCCTATTTAATGCAATAAATTGGATCAGATAGAAGTCAATGGCATTAGGTCAAATTAATGGGGACTTCTGTCCTATTAAAGTGGTCTGTTGTCCTAAAAGGCTTTGTAAACTACTGCTTAAAACTGTTAATACATAGTCCTAGAAACACAGCATTTCTTCTTGTTCACTCTGGTGTTCAAAGGAGGTTTTAAATCTAATAACTACTATATTAAAAAAAAATTACTTCAGAGGAACCTAGTTGCTTTGCCAGCATACGTCAGTATTAACAAAGTCTATTTAGGGTTTACAAGTTGGCCAATATAAAACATGCCTTCTTCCGAACTAGTGTATACTAGTCAAAATTCTGATCGTAAAATGGTTTGTATTTGTCACTAGGTCTTGACATAGCAAAAGAAACCAGAACTAGAATTATTACACAAGTCCTACCTCCAACAAAATGAAGAAATTCTTTAATGGGAGACTCCTGGTGCTTATTATCAACTAAACAGTCTCATCAGTGAGGGTTATGTATAAGGAAATGTTGGAAAGAAAACTATCTTACAGGATAATCATAAACAAAAGAAAATCCTCTTATTCTAGCCCCTCATTTTGTATAGGAGGAAACAGGAAGGAAGTCCCTCAGCAATGAAATGATTTCACCAAAGTATTTTATCTAGTTAATTAGTATAGCCACTAAACTATAGTTCTTAATTCCCAAATAATTGTTCTTTTCAGTGTGGTAGAATGATAGAAGAAGAATATATAATAAACATACTGGTGTATATTTTTGCTGCTTACTGAACAGAGGAGTGATTTTTAAATGGTAAGCTTTGTACTTATTGAAAGGTAGAAATTTGGAATCCAGCTTTGAGGTTAATAGAAACTAATCCAAAATTGTGTGGGTAACAATTGAAAAAGAGACAAATTTAGGCTAGACCGGAACAGAATTATCAACAGGTGTTGGTGATGAATTTCATTCACATAAAAAATAGAAAGGACCTGTCAGACATTATAAGGAAGATACCAGAGTTGTAGTAATAGGACAAGATAATGAAGTCAGACACTGATATTGAATTTGATAGACTAGCTAGTTAAGTCAGTTAAAAGATAGCTGTATAGACATCAAGAACAATTAATTCCTATCCCTGATTTACCCATTTGCAGTCAGTGGCACTGAAATTTCCGACTTAGGGATGGAAAACCAGTAGAATGGCAAAAATAGGATATTTTTTAGCTGCTTAATTTTCTCCAGCAGTCTTAGTTCTATATTTTAAATATCTGTGGTCACCTTAAATTGAAAATGAAACCAACTCAACCTTCTTCCTGTCCCCACCACCTCAAAAAGATTCTGTTTCCCATCCTTTCTTTTTCTTTTTCTTTTAATGTGTGTATGTGGGGGGATGTCTCAATTTATTGCCCAGGCTGGTCTCAAACTCCTGACCTCAAGCCATCCTCCTGCCTCACCCTTCCAAAGTGCTGTGGTTCCACCCCATTTTTTCTATTTTAATCTTTGATACATACCATTCAGAGTATTTCCCAGAATGTGTTCTAATCATTTATTTACTTATCTGTCATTTCCACTAGATTACAAGCTTCTTGAAGATGATTTTATTTGTATTTGTATCCCTAGTACCTAGCGTATAGACTTGGCTCAGGACATGTTTGGTTGCTAAAAGAGTTTTGCCGACAAGATCAAATATAAATTCATCCTAGCATCCCAACTTGTCAAGAATCTGGATCCTCCCTACATCCCCTCATCAGTAGCAAAGCTCTGTTTCCACACTGATTTGGTTCCTTTCTATTCATTGTTAATGCCTCTATGTCTTTGATTGCACTGGTACTCCATGCCTGGACTCTTCTCTTCTAGGCCCTAGCCTTCCCACCCATCTAAATTCCACTTGAAAAGTCAAAGCTTGTGCCCTAACCCCACCTCTTTGCTCTAGTTTTCCTATGCAAGTAAAACCCATGTTGCTCTTCTCTGAATTCCTGTACTACTTATTGCTGGTAATAAATTATTTTAATCTTTAATCATATTCATGGTGTTACTTTTGGATATAATAATGATAGCTACCATTTAATCAAATATCTCTTACATACCAAGCTCTCAGTATATATACCTTATCTCACACGATCACACTCTTCTCAAATGTACAGTGGTGTTACCCCATTGTATAAATGAGAGATAATTGAGGCTCAGAGAGTTTAAATAAGTATCTTGCTCAAGATTTACACAGATCTGAATTCAGATATAACTCTAAAACCTTTGCTTTTTTAGCTATATACAGTATCTCTTCTCCCTTATATTCTTTTCCTTCCCTTGAAATAGGCCTCTTTGGGCATATCCATTCCTCACCACTTCTGCCACATTTTTGTAGATGCTTAATGAATGTTCATGGAATTGAGTTGACAAGACTGGTAGGATTGTTGAAACCTTTTTTTTTTTGCAGTTTTTGGCCGGGGCTAGGTTTGAACCCGCCACTTTGGCATATGGGGCCGGCCCCCTACTCCTTTGAATCACAGGCGCCACCCTTGTTTTTACTATTTAATAAAGATGCTTTGTTTTCTTAAAAATCACATGCTTTTTTTTTTTTTTGCAAAAAAAACTATACTTTTTTTCCCCAAAACTATAATTAAACTACTTATACATGTTAAACCCAACACCTAATGTGTTCTCTGTATTTTTTTCACCTTCAAAACATGGTTTGTATAAATATGTATGACTTCTTTTGGTTATATAATGTAATAAAAGATATATTTTATAAATGAAAGAGCAGTAAATTAAAAGTTCTAATTTCATGGACATAAGCAAAGTTTTTTTAATATAGGCACAAAAAAGAATATGTTTTTAAGATTATCTTTGAAAGATACTGCAATGTAGCATATGCGCGCTCTTTTATAGTTCGAGACCGTGTTCGGACAAAAATGGAACGTGATATCTTGGTAGAAGTTAATCATCCTTTTATTGTCAAGTTGCATTATGGTAAGTTGTGAACCACCTCCCACCTCACCCCCCGCACCCTGAGTGCATTCAGCTCTACTACTGTATAGAAATATATATTTTTATGTGTTCAGCAAGTCTAGAAATTAAACCATTATTACTTCTTAGACAAACTTTAGAAACTTTTATTGCATTTACTTTATGTTTCTTTTAAACATTATAAAGTTAGTTTCTGAGTAGTAACCATAGGAACAGGTAATGATAATCATTGCTTTTTATAATAATGTGCC
>CAUYRH010007198.1:0-24576 GCA_963574655.1 Perodicticus potto
GGGATCCTGGGCATACAATGGAAGAGATGTTTGCAAAAGACCTTGAGGGGATAGGAGAGAAAAGCATAGAATTGTCTGCATTGGACCCTAGACTGGACTGGGAAGAGGCATCTTTAAGGTTCATACGTTGTCTAGCTGTAAATTCATTTGAGTAGCAGACCTGACAAGTATTTGAGGTCAAAACCCTACCATGTTAAAAAAAAAAAAAAAACTTACAATGTTAATAAAAGTATTCATTTGCTTGAAAAGACAAAAGACCTAAAAAGTTATTAAGAAATGTTACTACTTTATGAATGAAATCAGCTTTCTCCTAGATTGTTCTTATTGCCAAATGGGAGGTGAACAACTTATGGTTTCTGAGGCGCTCAGTAAACCTCTAATCAAAGGAAATAGTTTCTGTGTGCTGAACCAGGTGAGGAAGACCATACTTGGTACTTAGTGTAGGAAGGCATTGTATGTAATCCTGTGTTCCAGGACCTTGCCCTCAGAGAGCAAAGTACTTCAGTCTTTCAAGTTAGAATGTTATTTTCTAGTCTCTGCCCTGGGAATATAGCCATAAAATAAAATATGGTGGGATGAGAGACCACCCCTCTCACCTTCAGGAGTGAAAGCACTTATCCCTTACCTCAGGTGTCCTCAAACTTTTTTAAACAGGGGGCCAATTCACTGTCCCTCAGACTGTTGGAGGGCTGGACTGTAGTTAAAAAAAACTATGAACAAATTCCTATGCACACTACACATATCTTATTTGAAGTAAAAAAACAAAACGGGAACAAATACAATTCACACCAACTCATGTGGCCCTCGGGCCGTGATTTGAGGACCCCTGCCTTAGCTGCTAGAAATGTGGCTGAGTAATGACCCTCAGCTGGGCGGCCCTTTGTGGAAAGTATCCGAAGAGAGATGTCTTAGTCCGTCCGTTGACTTAGGCTGGAGGTCTAAGGTGTCCCTGTCATTTCTACAATTTTTTGGGACACCTTTGAAGGGCATCTCAGTTTCAGAACTTGCTTGTGGATCTGAAGCTTTTGTTAAGCTTTTGTATCACAGGGTGTTTCTGCTCAACCTTGAATTTTTTCCACAGGCGTTAATTTTTTTTTTCTTCTAAAAATTGCATCTAGTTTAAATCTTAAGAGTCTGCATCCTAGGGAACCTAGTTGGTAGATAGAAATCTAAAACAAAACCATATGTTAGCCAGGCACGGTGGTTCACCCCTGTAATCCTGGCGCTACGGGAGGCCAAGGCAAGAGGATCACTTGAGGCCAGAAGTTAAAGATCATCCTGAACAAGAGTCTCTACAAAAAAAATTTTTTAAATCTGTGGAGTGTAGGGAGGCACCTTTGGCTCAAAGTAGTAGGGCGCCAGCTCCATATGCCGGAGGTGGTGGGTTCATACCTTGCCCCAGCCAAAAAAAACTGCAAAAAAAAAAAATCTGTGGGGTGTGATGGCTTGCACCTATAGTTCTAGCTATTTGGGAGGGTGAGGCAGGAGGATTACTCAAGTGCAGGAGTTTTGAGGTTGGAGTGACTTACAACGCCTCTACACTTTTTGGTGGCGGAACAAGGCTCTTGTCTGAAAAAAATATGTATCACAAGCTTTAATATACTGTATCTTTGAAGAGTGGGGGAGATCTAGGAAAGTTTACAAAGCAAATAAGTGATGAACTTGTTTTTGAAGGATGAGTACAGCTTCCAAGGTCAAAAAGAATGATAGGCACAAAAAACAGTGTAGAAAACGTCAGAGGTTCAGAGTTTTCTGTGTGAGTGTCACACAGGAGAGAAATGGGTAGGATGGAATTAAGAGCCAAGAAACCTCCACGTTTGGTAATTTTGCCAAAACTAAGAAGTTTAACATTAGTAAGGTAATGCTAACTAGACTACAGACTTTATTCTGATTTCACCAGTTTTCTGCTGGTGCCCTTTTTCTGTTACTGGATACCATATTGCATTAGTTGATTTTTAAAATGGATAACACAAGTGACAGAATTCAAAAGATATGAAAGTGGGCCTCTCCCCAAGCGTCCCAGTTCCCTGCACAGAAGACAACCATTTATAAGTTTCTTGTGTTTCCTGGCTCGGTGCCTGTGGCTCAACCGGATAAGGCGCCAGCCACGTACACCTGGGCTGGCAGGTTCGTATCCAGCCCGGCCTGCCAAACCACAATGACGGCTGCAATCAAAAAATGGCTGGGCGTTGTGGCGGGCGCCTGTGGTCCCAGCTTCTTGGGAGGCGGAGACAGGAGATTTGCTTGAGCCCAGGAATTGGAGGTTGCTGTGAGCTGTGATGCCACAGCACTGTATCCAGGGTGACAGCTTGAGGCTCTGTCTCAAAAAAAAGAAAACAAAACAAACATACAAGTTTCTTATATTTCCTTACAAGTATTAAGTATGTTCCAACTTACATGTAAATTTCTTCCTTTTTTTTTTTTTTTTTTTTAAACATAGCGTAGGTAGCACAATAATCTGTTAACATTCTTTGCTTGCTTGTTTACCAAAAAATGTGGCTTGGAAGTCTTTCCCTATCTAAACATCTAAATCTGCATTTTTAGTTGTTAAGGCTGCATAGTGTTCAGTGTGCATGTGATTTTTACGATTGAAAACTTGTCAAATTCTTTCCATTAAATCCTTAATTCTTCTTTCTTGCCATTCTTACCACAAATCTTACCACACTTGCAGTGCAGCCACCAATTCCCAATTGCCCTGGCTCCTGAAGTTCAGCCTCCTCGCTTGCTAGCAATTCTAGCAAAGAGGAGCAAATAAAGAATCTGAGAAAGTCTTACATGGCTGCACAGTCATTAAATTGGCTGGAGTTGTCATAATTTTTTATTAGAGTTCTGTGTATCTCATGAACCTCAGGCACTCTGTCCCTTAGGTCACAGACCACTGTGCAGAAAGGGTTCTCAGATGGATTCCTGACACTACAGAGGACACCTCAAACTGAGACCTTTCTTTGCTCAGTATTATGGCATTTCATATGTGACGAGTGTCTCATCAAAGTGCCACTGTTACAGATGGAGGTTTGAGGACTGCGGCAGCATTGAGATACCACTCAGCCTAACCTGGGAGGTCAGGAAAGGCATGAAGAGGAGATAGG
Organism: Perodicticus potto; assembly: GCA_963574655.1. NCBI lineage: Eukaryota > Metazoa > Chordata > Mammalia > Primates > Lorisidae > Perodicticus > Perodicticus potto. The sequence continues at coordinate 3,090 of CAUYRH010007198.1, forward strand.
TAGGTAACAGAAGTGCTGATGAGAAGTGGAGAGCGTTCAACACCTGCTGGGCCCATGCTTGGTCAGAATTCAGCTGAAGAGACTGCAGTGCAACAGAGGCATCTGGATGTTTCATGGGCTAAGATGACCCCTTGGAAGAAAGCAAATTTAATTCTGATGGGCGTAATGGTAGAACTGGCAACAGCCAAGGACAGAATCCATACTTAGGGGGTTAAAAAAAAAATTAACAAATGTCTGACCCTGAGTGAAGGGAGGACCCTCCAAAGTTCCTAATCCTGGTGAAGCAAAACCTCAGAGCAGTGCCAGGCTGCTATGGAGCGTGGAGCAGGGAGACAGGAGATGGTTTCCAATCATCCCGCTGCCTGCTCTCAGAGGCTAACACTGGCTTGTCTCTGAGTTTCCTTCCAGCCTTGGCATTCTGTATGACTTCTAGCACTAAAACTTTTCAGGATAAAATGCTGTCAGGAACATTAGTGCTGTTCAAGTAAATGCCAATTCTCTGCCTTCTAGGCACACAGTAGGGTTATATTTCCTGGCCCTTTTTATTGTTAGGGTGGCCACAAGACTAAATCTGGCCAATGAGTTTCAAAGAGCAACACCTGTCACATCCACACTAGAACCTCCCAAAGTGACACACTGAGCTCTCTCTTCCCTCTGACACAGGGACCAGCAACATTCAAGATGGTGGTTGATCATCACCTGTGTTTCTTTGACAGCATGGTTCCTCTGCCAATCCGTGACGAGCATGTAGCACAAACAGCGAACCCTGATGGTTTCAAGCCACTGAGACTTAAGAATTGTTTGTTTGACTTAATCTAGACTAAGATGACTGATACAGTTACTTTCATCCTTTTTTATTTTCCTGGGGTTTCACTGAAAGGGTTGTTCTTCTAAGGCTTGTATCCTCATTTGTGATATCCTTCCCAAAGCTCAGGAACCTCATCCAGTAGATTAATTCCTGTCTCATTCTTTCACTTGTAGCTCTTTGCGTCCTCTGCCCTCTGATGAGTTTGAGGTGAAGAAAGCCCACATTAAAATCCCTGGCCCTGGGCGGTGCCTGTGGCTCAGTGAGTAGGGCGCTGGCCCCATATGCCAGAGGTGGCGGGTTCAAACCCAGCCCCGGCCAAAAACTGCAAAAAAAAATCCCTGGCCCTCCTCCCCTTCCAGGTAGTGGCTTGAGGTTCCACCATTTCCAGAGATAAATGAGGGTTTGTTACCCCACCTAACAAAGTGGCCAGATAAATCTAAACCCATCCAGGTCTGCTTCAGTCACTGCCCAAGACAGGTTAGACCCTACCCTAGCCAACGACCCTTTCCCTTCTGATCCACACGATGTCGATGGTACCTATTTCCTGATATATCCCCATCCCTTCCTCCTTCTGTGAAGCTCTATTCTGTGGTTCACAAAATCCTCCATTCTATCATTCCCAAACTAATTCATATTATTCTTTGCCAACTTTTAACAGCTGAGACTAGACTTCTCCCAAGCCTGGGCTGTCTTTCAGTCTTACTGGTGATGGTCCCTTGCAGACTAAACTGCAGCCTGGTACAAACACAGATAAAGGGGACAACTGGGTTCATCAGAGCTACGTTTTTGCCCGGAAAAAAAGGGGGTTTGGGTTTTGACAAAGACATAATTGCAACAGTGGTCTGTGTACTCTGAATAGATAATTGGGGAGCAAAAGAGCAACTGCAGAAAGCTGGTAAAGTGACTCGAAGCCTCTGTGAAAGTAAAAAATATGGGTTAGTGGCTATAGTGCAAGTGTCACTTGTAAGAAAGGGGATGTGGCCAAAAATAGAAGGGCTCACCATCAAGGGGTGCTGGGCATGGCCTTGGTTTGACCACCATGAAGAGCCATGTGACAGCCGGATGTTGTCACTCGACTAAACTTCCATGAGAAGCCACCTCTACTGGTCATTTGGGGCCTCCCAGGGTTGAAAACAGCAGGAGTTCGGCATCCCAAGACACAATAGTTCAAAGAAATGGCTCCAGAGGAAGAAATCCCAGAGGGGCCAAATCTGGGGCCTAAGCTTTATCAAGCATATATGTCAAAAGTTTCTCCAAATACTGGGTGCCAGCCAAGTGGGCAAAGGCCAGGTTGCAGCTGTCACCTTCCTTCAAAGCCACTTGTTCCACATGGACAAGTAGGGAAGGGACAAGGCACAGAGACCAGTAGATAAAAAACTAGAGTCTTCGCAAGATTTTTGGCTGTGATCGCTTGCACTTTGGTGCTGACTAAAAGTAAACAAACAGGAAGCATCCTCAGGCTTTGCAGAAATTAGATCAAAGAGATCCCAGCCAGGTCTGCTAGAACCTGCAGTTGTTCAGGCCTCGAGGGAAGTCCTGAGCCCTGGCAGCTGCACCAGCAGGAAGGAGGCTTTGGGTGCTACAAAGCCCCCAGCACGGGGCACTTTTCAAGGCGTTATTTCATAAGTGGCCTGGGAAAGTGCTACAGAGGTCTCCCTGAGACAAAAGCTGGGGGCCCAGAGAGAGAAGCAAAGTAGCTCCCAGAGAGCAACTAGATGCTAAACGCACTCACGTGGGGGTTTTGCCCTTTCTGTGTGGTAGCATTCTTTTTTTTTTTTTTTTGAGACAAGGTCTTACTCGGTCACCCAGGCTGGAGTGCAGTGGCACAAGCACAGCTCACTGCGGCTTTGAACTTCCAGGCTCAAGTGATCTTCCTGCTTCAACCTCTCTAGTAGCTGGGGTTACAGAGGAAAGCCACCATGCCTGGCTGATATTTTTAAAGTTTTTTGTAGAGATGGAGTTTTGCTATGTTGCCTAGGCTGGTCTGTGGCCTTTGATGACTCCCATAGCCTATAGATACCAAGTGTTTCCCATTCTTCCCTTTTTTGAATAGAAGTTGTGGTGGTGTTCTTATCATTTTTAGGTTTATGGAGACAAGGTCTTGCTCTGTTGCTCAGGCTGGAGGGCAGTGGCATCATCATAGCTCACTGGAGCCTCAAATTCCTGGGCTCAAGTGATCCTTCTGCCTCAGCCTCCTAAGTACCTAGACTACAGGCACATGTTACCATGCCCAGCTAATTTTTAAAGTTTTTGCAGTGACAAGATCTGCTTATGTTGCCCAGGCTGATCTCAAACTCTTGACCGTAAGCAGTCCTACTGTGGCTTCCCAAAGCTCTGGAATTATAGGTATGAGCCACAGCACACAGTCTGAATGGAAAGTTTTGTACAATTGTCTAATTCTGACTCTTTGCCACGTGGACGTCTGCTTAGAGAAGCTCACAACATGGTAACTGGCTTCTTCCAGAGGGCATAATCCCAGAGAGAGAATCCCCACATGAAAGCCACAGACAGTATTTTGGCTCAGTGCCTGTAGCTCAAGCGGCTAAGGCACCAGCCACATACACCAGAGCTGGCAGGTTCAAATCCAGCCTGGGCCTGCCAAACAACAATGACAACTACAACCAAAAAGTAGCTGAGCATTGTGGCAGGCGCCTGTGGTCCCAGCTACCTGGGAGGCTGAGGCAAGAGAATTGTTTAAGCTCAGGAGTTGGAGGTTGCTGCTAGCTGTAATGCCACAGCATTCTACCCAGGGTGATGGCTTGAGGCTCTGTCTTAAAAAAAAAAAAAAAGAAAGCCACAGTATTTTTTTTTTTTTTTTGTAGAGACAGAGTCTCACTCTACAGCCCTCAGTAGAGTGCCGTGGCGTCTCACAGCTCACAGCAACCTCCAGCTCTTGGGCTTAGGCGATTCTCTTGCCTCAGCCTCCCGAGTAGCTGGGACTACAGGTGCCCACCACAAGGCCCAGCTATTTTTTTGTTTTGCAGTTCAGCTGGGGCTGGGTTGGAACCCGCCACCCTCGGTATATGGGGCCAGCGTCCTACTCACTGAGCCACAGGTGCCGCCCAAGTATTTTTATAACTTATTATTACAAAGGATACTTCTTCACTTTTTTTTTTTTTTTTTTTTTTGAGACAGAGCCTCAAGCTGTCACCCTGGATGGAGTGCTGTGGCAACACAGCTCACAGCAACCTCAATTCCTGGTCTCAAGCGAGTCTCTTGCCTCCGCCTCCCAAGTAGCTAGGACCACAGGCGCCCACCACAACGCCCGGCCATTTTTTGGTTGCAGCCGTCATTGTTGTTTGGCGGGCCCAGGCTGGATTCGAACCCGCCAGCTCAGGTGTATGTTGCTGGCGCCTTAGCCCATTGAGCCACAGGCACCGAGCCGATACTTCTTCACTTCTGCTGTATTGTACTTATTAGGAGCAATTTCAGCCCACACTCTAGGAGAGTGGAATTAAACTACACCCATGGAAGAGAAGAATAGCAAAGAATTTGTGGACATATTTTTTTAAAGCCACCACAACTATTGTCATTACATTCCAATCATATGATGTTTTTGAAACTTCACAGATTCAAAAGTATCTAAGTTTCCAGCATTAATAAGTTTCTATTCTAACATCTGAATTCTAGAGATTAAAATAGTAAAAAAACAAAAATAATAAAAAAGAGTTTCTAGAATTCCAAGGCTTCTAGAAAAAGAATTTCTAAAAATCAGAAGTGTTTCTCTTTACCAGAAACAAAGAGGAAATATACTTTCTAAAAGATACAATTTATAATAAAATTTTAAGAACTGTAATGGTATATTTGTCTCCTAAGGATGCTATTAACAAACTGCCATAAACTAAGTGGCTTAAGACAACAGAAATTTATTCTGAAGTCAAGTCCAGGAGTCATGAAGTCTGAAATCAAGGTGTAAGTAGGGCCATGCGCTCTCTGAAAGATCTAGGAAAGAATCTTTCCTTGACTTTTCCTGGCTTCTGGTGATTGTTGGGATCCTTGGCTTTCCTTGGCTTACAGCTGCAGGAGTCCAGTCTGTCTCCACTGTCACATGGCTTACTTCCCTGTCCCTGTGTCTTCACATGACCTTCACATAAGGACATCAGTCATTGCCCCTAGGGCCTACTCTAACCCAATATGGTCTCATCTTAACTAATTCCATCTGGAAAGACCCTATTTTCAATAAGGTCACATTCTGAGGTTCTGGGTGGACATAAATTTTTGAGGGATGCTATTCAATCCAGTATAAATAGTAACTTGGAAAATTTTAACATAGGTCAAAATGTTAATATACATAACACCCGTATGCACAAAATTACAAAATTAGATCGAATTTCATTAAAGGGTAACTAAATAGATTGACAAAATGAGTATTGTACTTCTTCTCCAAGGTGATCTGGTAAGTCAATACAATCCCAATAAAAATCTCATCAGGTGGGTCTTTTTTGACTGTTTTGGTTGAACTTAAAAAAAAAACAAACCAACTAATTCAAAATTTAGATAGATAAGCAGAAGAGCGAGCGAGGACATTCCTGAAAAAGGTAAGGAGACTTGCCATTTTTTAATGAATATCTATGCTTATTATAAAGCTAATAGTAATTAATTCAACGTAGTAATGGCCCAGAAATAGAGTCCACTGGGACAAAGTAAACAGCCCAGATCCAGACATGAACGAATACGACTCAACACATGGCAGATGTTACACTGTAGACCAGACGGAGTGGATAAAATACTCAGTATGTAGGGCTAGGACCACTGGCCATATATGCGGGGGAAATTGCAATTAGATCCTTGCCTCAAACATCACAAAAATCACATTTCCAGATGGATTAGCCCACAAATATGAAAAAATAAACACTAAATACTTCAGAGACTATAAAGGAAAATATTATTTCAGGGTGGAAAATGATTTCTTAAAACAAGACAAAAAGAAACAAGGCATAAAAGAAAACTTCATATTTTGTCTTCATCAAAACTATAATGTTAATGTTTATAGCATCACTATTCATGGTAGCCAGAAGGTGGAAACAGCACAAACAGCCTCAATAGATGAATGGATAGGGAGGCGCCTGTGGCTCATTGAGTAGGGCACCGGCCCCATATACTGAAGGTGGCGGGTTCAAACCCGGCCTCTGCCAACCTGCAAAAGCAGAAAAAAATAGCCGGGCGTCATGGTGGGCACCTGTAGTCCCAGCAACTCGGGAGGCTGAGGCAAGAGAATCGCTTAAACCCAGAAGTTGGAGGTTGCTGTGAGCTGTGTGATGCCACGGCACTCCACCTAGGGTGATAAAGTGAGACTCTGTCTCTAAAAATAAATAAATAAATAAATAAATGGATAAACAAATCCTGGACTATACGTACAGTGAAATATTCAACCACAGAATTTGGATGAACCCAAAAAATATTATGCTAAATAAAACATCATATGATTCTTTTTTTTTTTTGTACAGACAGAGTCTCACTTTATCACCCTCGGTAGAGTGCCGTGGCATCACACAGCTCACAGCAACCTCCAGTTTCTGAACTTACATGGTTCTCTTGCCTCAGCCTCCTGAGTAGCTAGGACCACAGGCACCCACCACAACATCCGGCTATTTTTTTGTTGCAGTTCAGCCGGGGCTGGGTTTGAACCCGCCACCCTCGGTGTATGGGGTCAGCGCCCTACCCACTGAGCCACAGGCGCCACCCACCTCACACGATTCTTTTTATACGAGATTATAGACAGAACTGTGTACACCCCCAAATTCATGTGTTGAAGCCCTAGCCCACAGTGTGACTGTATTCTGAGATAGGGCCTTTAACGAGGTAACTGAAGTTAAGTGAGTTTATAAGGGTAGGGTCCCAATCCAGTATGAAGTTGGGGTGTGCATACATACAGAAAGGCCATCTTTAAGCCACGGAGAGACACCTCAGGAATGTAAAATACATAAAGAATATTTTGCAAAACGTTAATGAATATTTTTAAAATAAAAGTACATTTAGGTACAATTTCCCATTTTCCCTATGTATGGTGACTTTAAGGGTGCCTTTTGGGACACCCTGTAGAGAGAGCTGGTGTTTGTGCAACATTGTGAATATACAAAATATCACTTAATTATACACTTTAAAGTGCTTAAGTGTATGTTACATGAATTTCACCTCAACTTTAATAAAAGCTGGACAGTCAAATTCATAAAGGTAGAAAGTAGAATAGTAGTTTCCAGGGACTGGAAGGAGGAGAAATGGAGGTTAGTATTTAATGGGGACAGAGCTTCAGTTTCAGAAGATGAAAAAGTTCTGGAGATAGTGCAATGGTGAACATTTAAATGGTAAAAATGGAAAGTTTATGTTATATATATTGTACCGCAATAAATTCTTAAACCAAAATATTATCTAGCAAGGGAACCATAATCAAAATGAAAAGCTGAGCTACAGAATGTACTATGTTCTCAATTTTTCTATAAATCTAAAATTGTTCTAAAAAGTAAAGTCCGTTTTTTGAAAAACAGATCTCAATTGGGAGAAAATATTTGCAAGAAACACTCTGGAGGGAGAAAAAGGGAATCCAAAATATATAAAAACAGGGTGTCACCTGTGGCTCATCGAGTAGGGTGCTGGCCCCACATACCAAAGGTGGTGGGTTCAAGCCCGGCCTCAGCCAAACTGCAAAACAGAAAAATAGCCGGGCGTTGTAGCTCAAAAATGGAAAAGCAAACACCATGTTTACCCCCTAATAATTCAGAACTAATTGATGGGCACAGAAGGAAGTAAAAATTGTTAGAATTGTTAGATATTGGCTGGCCGATGGGTCACGCCTGTAATCCTAGCACCCTGCGGGGCTGAGGTGGGAGGATCACTTAAGCTTAGGAGTTGGACACCAGCTTGACCCAGAGTGAGACCCGAATATAAAAAATTAGGGCCAGTGGTGGTGGTTCATGCCTGTCTATAATCATAGTGCTCTGGGAGGCCAAAGTAAGAGGATTGCTTGAGGTGAAGAGTTCAAAACTGGCCAGAGCAAGAGTGAGACTCCCAGCCCAACTAAAAATAGAAAAAATTAGTGGGGCATTGTGGTGGGCACCTGTAGTCCCAGCTCCTCAGGAGACTGAGGCAGGAGGATTGCTTTAACCCAGGAGTTTGAGGTTGCTGTGACTCAGGAGGCTGATGCCACAGCCCTCTAACTTGGGCAACAGAGTGAAAATCTGTCTCAAGAAAAAAAAAAAATTCTCTGGGCATGGTGGTGGGCACCTGTAGTTCCAGCTAGAACTTGGAAGGCTGAGGAAGAGGATCACTTGAGCCCAGGAGTTCAAGGTTGTAGTAAGCTATGATGATGCCACTCTACTAAAAATAGAAAAAATCAGCAGAGACACAGTACGATCAAAATGTTTCTGATTGTATATGAAGCACATTCTGCTCTATAATTGCTCCAATGTACACAATTATGATTTAATAAAATTATTTAAAAAAAATTAGCAGAGAATGTGGTGGGTGCCTGTAGTCCCAGCTATTCGGGAGGCTGAGACAGGAGGATCACTTGCACCCAGGAGCTTGTGGTTGCTGTGATGTCAGAGCATCAGACTGGGCAACAGAGTGAGACTCTGTGTAAAGAAAAGGGAGGGGTGGCACCTTGGCCTGGATTGAAACCTTGACACTGAGTAAGCTGCTCAGTTTCTCAGATCCTCAGGAGAGTCTAACGGTGCCTATTTGTTTTGGTTATTTATGATTTAGACTATCAAACACTTAGAGTAGTGGGACACGTAATCAAGCTCGTACCTCTTACTGCAACAGCCGATAAGAGACAACATGTTGGGGCAAGGAAAGTGACCGTTATTCGGGAAGCCAGCAAACCAAGAAGACAGTGGCCTGATGTCCTGAAGTGCCATTATGAACCTTAAGCTCTATTTTATGTTCAGGGAAGGGGGAGAGGGCTGCAAGAGGTAACTCACAACTGTAAACGTCTGGATGTTATGGAGGGTCTGAGGAGGTTGTGAAAGCTCTTTTGTGCTCGGTCAGTTCCCTTTGGGTGACACAGGTTGCGTGACAATGTTCCTACAAATCATTAACACAGCATTGTTACCTGTGTGCATACTTTCCCTACTGGAAGTGAGTTTTGGGAAAGGTATGTTATTGAAAGGTGTAAGCGGTGGCACCCAGATGAGGAAGGAGAAATAAATCTTGGAGTCTCGGTGATCCTGAGAAAGCAGCGGGCGGCTGCAGGAGAACTCCTCCAAAGATAAGAACAAACTCCACTGAGCTGAAGTAACCTTGACAAGCAAAAGACAAAAAAGACTCTGCAACAATATTAACAATACCCTGGTTTCTAACATGGTAGAAACTATGTAGCTGATATTGAACTGAAAAAGACTCTGTAACAATATTAACAATACCCTGGTTTCTAACAGGGTAGAAACTATGTAGCTGATATTGAACTGAAAAAGACTCTGTAATAATATTAACAATGCCCTTCTTTCTAACATGGTAGGAACTATGTAGCTGATATTGAACTGAAAAAGACTCTGTAACAATATTAACAATACCCTCGTTTCTAACAGGGTAGAAACTATGTAGCTGATATTGAACTGAAGGAAAAAAGGTATAAAAGTGCCTGGGAGAAAACCGTTCCTCACAACTCAGCATTTCTCACCTTGAGGCACCTGAGTTCTCACCGGCAATTAAAGGTTCCATCCTCTGTGTCATTGGTGTAAGTGTCTGTTTTAATTCACCATTTTCCTGCAACATTTCTGGTCCCCTGACTGGGAAGACGAGCAGGCAGATTGAGAGGCCGTGAGGGTTTCCCCACGCCAGGCGTAGGACCTCCTTTTGGGGGTACTCCGCGGCACCCCGACTGATGCTGTGCTCTCCTGCAGATTGCACAGGGGTGGGGGCCTCGCAGAGTGGCCGGGAGGTCCTACATGGTTCTCTGCAGAGGCAGCTCACCAACAGAGGAACCAGCACGTGAAGGAAGAGCACGTCCCGACTTAGGAGTGGATTAAAAAGGATCTAATACTAGCAGAGCCCACTGCATGGAGTGGAGAGGAGCTTGATCACCTCCTTGAGGCGGGAGCCTCAGTACAAAGGGACTGGACAAGGAGTTGACCTCCATGAGGTAGGGAGCCTCAGGAAGAGGGGTTAAAAGAAACAGGAGGAGAAAAAATAAATAAATAAATAAAAAATAAAAAAAAATAAAAAAAGAAACAGGAGGAGGCAGGGGGCTCCATGAGGCAGAGGGCCTCAACAAAGCAAAAGGGATTAAAAAGAATTGTTTGGATAAGAGGTGTGTGGAAGAGTGAATGACTGTACAGCTCCACGACTGGTCAGTTACGGAGGAGCTCGACTGGGCCCTAACCTGCGGTCCGTGGAGATGTTATAAGGTGTAACAGTGACTTGCTGCACGGCGGCAACCAGGCCCGGGGCTTATATGGGCGCACCTTAGCTAAGACGCTCCTTAGAGCCTTGCAAGAGGTGTGACCAGGTGGGCATCTGAGAGATCTCCACCACCCCCCGCCCTGTCTGTCTATGCTGCAGGGATGGGGCCTGCGCCATCTACAGAAACTCCCTGGGGTTAATGGTTCTGAATTTTTATTTTTTTTAAATATAAAAAAGGCTTTGTAGAGGACTATGGAGTTACTATGACCCCTGAAAGGTTGGGAAAGCTTTGTGAGCCAGAATGGCCATCCTTGGGAGCAGGCTGGCCGTCAGAAGGGAGTTTAGATGAAGTGTGGTAAAGTGGTGACTGGTAAGCCTGGGCGCCCTGATCAGTCCCGGTACAGAGACACTTGGCTGACATGAGGGTTACAGCCTGCCCTGTGGCTGAGAGGACAGGAAGCAATTGCAATGGTAGCTAAAGCAGAACAAAAGACTAAAAGACCTGGTGACCAACTAAAAGGCCAAGTAGAGGGCGGCGCCTGTGGCTCAATGGGTAGGGCTCCGGCCCCATATACCAAGGATGGTGGGATCGAACCCGGCCCCAGCCAAACTGCAACAAAAAATAGCCGGGCGTTGTGGCGGGCACCTGTAGTCCCAGCTACTCGGGAGGCTGAGGCAGGGGAATTGCCTAAGCCAAAGAGCTGGAGGTTGCTGTGAGCTGTGATGACATGGCATTCTACCGAGGGTGATAAAGTAAGATTCTGTCTCAAAAAAAAAGCACATAGAGAACTGTGGATATAAAATTTCCTGAAAGAAAGCAATTTATTTGTAACCTGTGTGTTTGAGAAGGCCAGATTAACCCATTTTGTGCTCCCTCAGCACATAGGCCTGGCCGAAAGGGGAAGTGTTAAATAAACCTACTCTGTGAAGATACGGCAAATTAACCCAGTATTCTTGTAAAACAGCTTATAAAACACCATTTGGTTCCCTTTGTAATGGCTCAATCCTAATCCCTAATCTAATTTCCTCTGTGGAGACAGCCCAGGATGCAGCCCCTGTAAAACACTATTTGGCTTCTCTTTGTCATTGCTTGATTCCAATTCCGACCTCCTGCCCTATGGATCTAATCTCGCCTTTTGCTTCTGTAAACTGCTTTGCGTTAAGAATTCCAATCCCCTCCCCAACTCAAAGGAGATAGAAAACCCCTTACCACTGTATTATGTTGCTGGGAGGTTTTCAGGTATAAACCTGTCTCACTCGACCAGCCAATAAAGACCCCATTCCTAATTGGAACTCACTGTGCTGGTGTTTTCGCCATAATTCCACCCGCATTGGGTACAACATGTTCCCAAGGCCAGGAGGCAGTTGCAAGAATTTTTAGGGGCATCTGCCTTCTGTCCGCCTATGGACCCCAAATTTGCTGTGCTTGCTGAGCCCTTGTAGAAGTTACAAAGAGGAGTGACAAAGAGCCCCTAGAGTGAAAGGCCCTCAGGAAAAAGCATTCCAAGCCATTAAAGAAAAGAACTCCCCAGCTTGGTGCCTGTAGCTCAAGTGGCTAAGGCACTAGTCACACACATAGGAGCTGGCGGGTTCAAATCCAGCCCGGGCCTGCCAAACAACAACTACAACCAAAAAAATAGCCATGTTGTGGCAGGCATCTGTAGTCCCAGCTACTTGGGAGACTGAGGCAAGAGAATCTCTTCAGCCCAGGAGTTGGAGGTTGCTGTGAGCTGCGATATCACGACAATCTACCCAGAGCGACAGCTTGAGGCTCTGTCAAAAAAAAAAAAAAAAAAAGAACTCCCGCCTGGGACATCTGCCCAAAAGGCAGAAATTATAGCACTCAGGGCTCTGGAATAAATAAAGATAAGACCGTCACCGCTTATACTGATTCAAAGTATGCTTTCTGACCTGGCATGTGCAGGGTGCGCTGTATAGAGAAAAAGAACTATTAAACTCAGCTGGAAAACAAATAAGGTATCACCAAGAGATATTAAACTTACTGAAGGCTGTGGAAACCTGGCAAGGTGGCAGTAATGCATTGCAAAGGGCACGAAAGAGGCAAGGACATGTTATTTTAAGGAATACTAAAACTGATGCAGAAGCATGCTGGGTAGCGGCAAGCCAATGTGTATTTGCAACCCTACTACTGTGGGTCTCAAATGTAACAGTAGTACATAGTAAAAAAGAACTGGAGTGGTTAACACAAGAGCAAGCATTTGCCATAAGTGATGGTTGGATGTGTTTACCAGATGGAAGAACAGTTGTGCCAGAATTATTGGGAACTACTGTAATGCAGGCTGTGCATGAATCCACCCATCTAGGACACTCCGCTCCAACTACTAGGAAAGTATTTCTGTGTAAAACATCTTGCAAGCCTGGCAAAAACAATAAGTCAAAGCTGTGTCACCTGTAGCCAATTTAATGCCAAACAAGGCCCACCTGCCACAAGGTATTCACCGTGTAAGAACACCCTTTGAAAACACTCAAGTGGACTTTTCTGAAATGCCTCCAAGCGGAGGAAATAAGTATCTGCTGATATAACTCAGGGTGAGTCCAAGCTTTTCCTACCCCAAGTGAAAAAGCCAAAGAAGTCACACGTTTTCTACTTAGAGAAATCATCTCTAAATATGGCCTCTTTACATAGGCTGTGATGATGGACCCGCTTTAGTGGCTCCACCTCTGAAACAGAAGGTAAATACGGCCCCCTGTGTATTCCACAGCTTCTCTGCTGTTGGGAGATCAAGTTTAATTGCCCTACCCCACTATTTGGACAGAATCTTAAGATTAAGTTAAATATCTGGCTTTTTTAACATCCTAGGCTTTTGAAGAATCTCAACTGAGACTTGTATACAATTTTCTTTTTCCTAAGTTTGGAGTTAAATATGAAAGGAACCATAGCCAGGCATTGTGGTGGGCGCCTGTAGTCCCAGCTACTTGGGAGGCTGAGGCAAGAGAATTGCCTAAGCCCAGGAGTTGGAAGTTGCTGTGAGCTGTGATGCCACAGCACTCTACCGAGGGTGATAAAGTGAGACTCTGTCTCTACAAAAAAAAAAAAGAAAGAAAGAAACAGTAAGTAGGGGAGAGAGAGATGCGTAGAAAGACATGAGTATGAACTTGTGTTTTGTTTTTTTTTTGAGACAGAGCCTCAAGCTGTCACCCTGGATACGGTGCTGTGGCATCACAGCTCACAGTAACCTCTAATTCCTGGGCTCAAGCAAGTCTCCTGCCTCCGCCTCCCAAGTAGCTGGGACTACAGGTGCCTGCCACAACGCCCGGCCATTTTTTGGTTGCAGCCGTCATTGTTGTTTGGCAGGCCCGGGCTGGATTCGAACCCACCAGCTCAGGTGTACGTGGCTGGCGCCTTAGCCCATTGAGCCACAGGCGTCAAGCTGAGTATGAAGACTTTTGATAAGGAAGGATAAAAGAAAAGAGAATAATTTTGTATGGAAAAGAATCTTGTATGAAAACTTTTTGTCTTAAAGTAACTGGTCATTTTAAGAAAGAAAATTTAAGATGAAAACATGGAATTTTATTTTATTTATTTACTTTTTTAAGAGTCTCATTTTATCGCCCTCGGTAGAGCGTTGTGGCATCACAGCTCACAGCAACTTCCAACTCTGGGGCTTAGGCGATTCTCTTGCCTCAGCGTCCTGAGTAGCTGGGACTACAGGCGCCCGCCACAACGCCCTGTTATTTTTGTTGTTGTTGCAGTTTGGCCGGGGCCAGGCTCAAACCTGCCACCTTCTGTATATGGGGCCAGCACCCTACCCACTGAGCCACAGGTGCCACCTGAAAATGAGGAATTTTAAAATGTTGACAGTTGGTGTGTGTAAGTCGTGAAGGTTTGTGAAGAATTTAGAAAGAACTTTGTTTTTTTGTTTTTTTTTTTTTTGAGACAGAACCTCAAGCTGTCACCCTGGATAGAGTGCTGTGGCATCACAGCTCACAGTAACCTCTAATTCCTGGGCTCAAGCAAGTCTCTTGCCTCCACCTCCCAAGTAGCTGGGACTGCAGGCACCCACCACAACGCCTGGCCATTGGTTTTGGTTGCAGCTGTCATTGTTGTTTGGCGGGCCCGGGCTGGATTCGAACCCGCCAGCTCAGGTGTACGTGGCTGGTGCCTTAGCCCGTTGAGCCACAGGCGCTGAGCCTAGAAAGAACTTTGTATGTGATTAAGTTGATCATAATGAAAAGGAAATCTCTAGTTAAAACAACAAAGTTGTCTGTTCTCAGTTCATAAGACTTGTGTTTGAAGCCTCTTAAATTTCCATTCCTGTATACATATTTAAGGTAATGAGAAAAATTGAATCAAAAGTTGGACATCAAAGGGTCAATTTACCATTATAGAGTTAATGCAAAGCTTGTTAAAAACTGTTTTTCTGGGCAGTGGCTGTGGCTCAAAGGAGTAAGGCGCTGGACCCATATACCAGAGGTTGTGGGTTCAAACCCTGCCCTGGTCCAAAAAAAAAACTGCAAAAAAAACTGTTTTTCTATCTTTTTTCCTGCTAAAAACTGTGAGTGCTATGTTACGTATATCCTTAAGATAGGGTACCAGCACTCAGCAGAAAACCCAAGGTCAGTTACTCATTTGGAAAAAAAAAAAAAAGAATCCTCCTCAGTTTTTGAAACAGCACCTGCTTTTGTTTCTGAATTGGCATTTCTCTGTCTGGCTCTTGAACATATTCTTAAGAAATGACTTTACCATGTTGGAAATTAACTGGAAACTACATACTGCCTACAGGCCACAGAGTTCTGGGAAAGTTGAAAGAATGAATAGAACAGGCTCGGCGCCTGTGGCTCAAGTGGCTAAGGCACCAGCCCCATATACCTGAGCTGGCGGGTTCAAATCCAGCCCGGGCCCACCAAACAACAATGATGGCTACAACCAAAAATAGCCCAGCATTGTGGCGGGCGCCTGTACTCCCAGCTACTTGGGAGGTAGAGGCAGGAGAATCGCTTGAGCCCAGGAGTTGGAGGTTGCTGTGAGCTGGCACTCCACCCAGGACGACAGCTTGAGGCTCTGTCTCAAAAAAAAAAAAAAAAAGAATGAATAGAACATTAAAGGCTAGAATAGGGAAAATATGCCAAAAATCTAAACTTCAGTGGATCCAGGCTTTACCATTAGCATTGTTTAAATCAGATGTACTCCTATTAAAAGAACAGGGTACTCACCCTATAAAATACTATATCACAGGCCCCAACCCATTTTAATAAATTTACCAGAGACCCCGAGAGAGCTGGGAGAAACAGAACTTAACTTACTTACCCACCAACCAACTAATGTTACTGGGGAAAAAAAATGAAAAAAGATTGGGTGGAGCCTGTGGCTCAAAGGAGTAGGGTGCTGGCCCTATATGCCGGAGGTAGCAGGTTCAAATATGGCCCCGGCCAAAAAACGGCAAAGAAAAAACAAAAAAAGATTTCAGAAGAGGTGAATGATAGCTGTCATAGATAGTTTATCTCCCCCAGTGATCCCTATTCTTCAGGTAACCAGATGTGGATTAAAGATTCGAGTCTGGGGCGGCGCCTGTGGCTTAGTGAGTAGGGCATCCACCCCATATACCGAGGGTGGCGGGTTCAAACCCAGTCCCAGCCAAACGGCATCAACAACAACAACAGCAACAAATAGCTAGGCATTGCGGTGGGTGCCTGTAGTCTCAGCTACTCGGAAGGCTGAGACAAGAGAATCGCCTAAGCCCAGGAGTTGGAGGTTGCTGTGAGCTGTGTGATGCCACGGCACTCTACCGAGGGCGATAAAGTGAGACTGTCTCTTAAATAAGAAAAAGAAAGGGTGGCGCCTGTGGCTCAGTAAGTAGGGCACCAGCCCCATGTACCAAGGGTGCCGGGTTCAAACCTGGCCTTGGCCGAACTGCAAAACAGAAAAATAGCTGGGCGTTGTGGCGGGGGCCTGTAGTCTCAACTACTCGGGAGGCTGAGACAAGAGAATCGCCTAAGCCCAGGAGTTGGAGGTTGCTGTGAGCTGTGATGCCATAGCACTCTACCGAGGGCGATAAAGTGAGACTGTCTCTACAAAAAAAAAAAAAAAAAAAAAATAAACTGCTTTGGGGGGAGAGAGGATAAAGGGTGAGATCACACTTGAGGTGCATCTTTGAAGGGTCAGGAGAAAACTACTAAATGCAGAACACAAATGTTTTCACACAGTAAATGAGAAAATCTCACGAATGTTATGTCGAACAGATGGATGAAAATATCTCAGATTGGCTTGGCGCCTGTGGCTCAAGCAGCTAAGGCGCCAGCCACGTACACCTGAGCTGGTGGGTTCAAATCCAGCCCGGCCTGCCAAACAACAATGACAGCTGCAACTAAAAAAAATGGCCGGGCGTTGTGGCGGACGCCTGTAGTCCCAGCTACTTGGGAGGTGCAGGCAGGAGAATCACTTGAGCCCAGGAATTGGAGGTTGCTGTGAGCTATGATGTCACAGTACTCTACCCAGGGTGATAGCTTGAGGCTCTGTCTCAAAGGAAAAAAAAAAAAAGAAAGAAAATATCTCAGATTGTATATGAAGCCCGCACACTGTACTCCATGATTGAACTAATGTACACAGCTATGATTCAATAAAAACAAAAAAAAAAAAAGATTGGAGTCTGGGCCCGCTGAAACTGTGGTGGAAAGGTCCCTACTTGGTGATCCTGTCCACACCGACAGCAGTGAAGGTGGGTGGCATTCCTGCCTGGATACATTGCTCACATGTGAAACCAGCCAGTAACAAGGGGTGGATAGTCCAATGACACCCGGAGCACCCCCATAGCCTTCCCCTGAGAAAGCAGACAGCAGCCCTGCTCCCATCACATACTGGGAGCTGACTGGTCTACGCAGCACAGCGGAAGCTTGAGGATGAGCAGCAGCAGCGTGGAACCGATTCTTTGCCTTCTTCTTTAATCTTAGGTGTAAGACGTGGTGACGGTTGTTAAAAATGTATCCAAGAGGTGACCCAAACGAGACAAACTGTCAAAACTGAAGCCTGAAGGAACTCACATATATAATATCAGGTATGTGTGCCCCCGGTGGGCCTGCTGTTCCCTACAGTCCTTCGGAATCCCCAGAGCAGACTGAATTTGCTATGTGGTATGCTGATATCCCTAGAAACACAGTAACAGGAGTTACAACAGAAAGAATACCTAAGTAAGCAATTGAAGATATGACGAAAAGGACAACTAGAATAGCTCACGTGTGGAATGAGTTTAACCCAGATTCTTTATTCGGCAGATGTTTTTCTAAACTAGGAGGATCTAAAACTATGATTATAGGTTTTCTTTCTATAATTGGAGGGCATTTGCTTTTGCTTTGCTTATTACCTATCTTTGTTCAATTTCTCAAAGGTATAGTCTCTGCAGTTGTGATAAAAGAGAACGCAGGCAAAGTGTTCATGGCTCAACGATATTATCCAGTAGCTATGGATATGATAATGAATGAGATGAGGCCCATTCCTGATTGACCGGGTCTCTCAAAGGTGTCGGGGTCCCACCCTGGGAGCAGGGTCCGCTGAGACCTGTGGAAACTGGCAGTGGTCGACTGAAGAATTATAAAGTTAGAAACAGCGGTAAGGAAAGAGACTCGAGGCATAGAGCAGAATTAAAAGTGGGAGTTCAGAGGTCCATTGCCCATTTGTGGGCTTCTGGCTGTGGCCCAGAGTGTTTGCTCCACTCTGATTTTATTGAAATCTATTTGCCCAGAGGGTACGTACGATGAGGGCAAGAACAAAGATGCCAGCAGTTTCTGGGTGAGCATATCAGCTCCTATTGTTATTACTATTAACCTTAAGGGTGGCCTTCAGAAAGCGGAAATCTGAGCCTTGTATTGGGAGAGCCTCCTGCTTGAGGTCACACACACAGATTTCTAGGGAGGTGTTAAACTCTGCTAGTTCTCCGTGGAGTGAAACACCAAAGGTGCTAATCTGCTCTGAGGAATCGGGGAGCGGGGGAGGAGGGAGGCATTTTCCTCCGATCACCACCACAGAGGCTCTTCTGTCTGCGATAAGGGATATAATAAGCTCTTCTGCCCATATCTCAGAGCTCCAGCTACTCCCTTGATCTCTGTCCCAGGCAAATGCAAATCTCCACAACGGGTATCTGCTTTGTCTGGTTGAGGGGCAGGGAATGCCCTGGAAGATGTATCTTTTCCTAGGACTTTCTGTCTCTTCTACGGGACATTATTTTCCTGAGAGTGCTCACAGACCCAGGAGGGTGTTTGTAAACTGTATCCCCAACAGGCTAGAATTTCAGAAAAGGCAGGAAGCTTGCTAGCAATGGCTAACTTAAATGTAAACTAGCTGACTTTACTTTTTAATTATCCTATTTTTCTGAGGGTGCTTTCCTTTACTAAGAGTGGGGTCTTTGGTCACCATTCTCCCAGCACAAATGGGGGAATGAAGAATGAGAAATAAATCTTATTCTTCTTAATGATCCTGAGAAAGCAGCAGGCAGCTGCAGAACTCCTCATCTAAAGATAAGAACAAAGTGGGCGGCGTCTGTGGCTCAGTGAGTAGGGCGCCGGCCCCATATACTGAGGGTGGCGAGTTCAAACCCGGCCCCAGCCAAATTGCAACAAAAAAATAGCCGGGCATTGTGGCAGGTGCCCTGTAGTCCCAGCTACTCAGGTGGCTGAGGCAAGAGAATCGCCTGAGCCCAGGAGCTGGTGGTTGCGGTAAGCTGGGTGACACCAAGGCACTCTACTGAGGGCGATAAAGTGCTATGTCTCTACAAAAAAAAAAAAGAAGAAGGGTACCTGTGGGGTGGAACTTTTTGACTGTCGATACCAAGCCAGTTGGGGAGCACAGCCATTTAGAATTCTTCTATACTGTAAGCTCCCAGCTGGTGAATAAATCCCTTCCTTTTATAAACATGTTTGGGTGCTCTGTCTCTCCATTGGGCCTCGTCTTCCTGCAACACTTTGATTTGTAGTTTGTTCACGAAATAAAGCTTTGTATTTTGACTTGAAATGTTTTAAGATAAGGAAGTCTGATCATCAGAGACAAGCTCCTCGGTGTGTACTGGACATACACCAAGACTCAAGTGATCTTGTTCATGGATGACCTAAACCTGTTAATGACTTTGTATCTAATTGTTAAGAAACGATAACTCCAAAAGGAACAGGGCATAATTAGGCATCTGGCCTCCCTTTTCCATATAGCTGCAACTCAGCTTTAAGAGGATTTTTTTTGAGGGGGGAAGTCCCTTGGTCAAGAGGGCATTCTTTCAGTGGACAGGAGGGGGCTTAAGCTTTTCACTTCACAAAAACTTCTGTTTAGCTGTGCAGCTTGGCAGCTAATTAAAGGCAGGATTTAGTTTGTAGTTCAACTGTAGAAGAAAGATGATAACTTTGGGGGCCCTAATACAGGCACGCACAAGCCCTTTCTGCTCTTATTCCACCTACTCTCCTCCTAAAACAAAGACACAAGATCTGGCTAGCCTACCCCTGAGAAGTTACCACCAAGAGACCCTAACTTTCCAGGCATGCTGTAGAATTTGCCCACCCTCTATGTTCCCAATAAAAGGAGTCTCTAACTTCCCCCAGGTGCAGACGACATCTTTGCATTGCCCAGGTGTGTCCATGTCCTTTTCAATAAATCTTCCCTAAACTTCTCCACTCCCCTGTGGCTTTCTCTGTGTTGCAGGAAAACGGTGGATTAAAACAGACACTTGCACCAACAATATAGAGGACAATATACCTTTAATTGCCAGTGAGAATTCGGGTGCCTCGAAGTATGAACTGCTGAGTTCCAAGAAACAGTTTTTTTCCAGGCTCTTTTATATCTTTTTTTCCCTCCAATTCAATATCTGCTACATAGATATAGCTGCAGATGTTAGAAACCAGGGTATTGTTATTAGTTAGAGAGTCATTTTTGTCTTTTGCTTTTTAGGGTTATTTCAGCTCAGTGTAAAGTTTGTTTTCTTTCTTTCTATTTTTTTTTTTTTTTGTAGAGACAGAGTCTCACTCTAAGGCCCTCTGTAGAGTGCTGTGCTGCCACAGCTCACAGCAACCTCCAACTCCTGGGCTCAAGCGAGTCTCTTGCCTCTGCCTCCCAAGTAGCTGGGACTACAGGCACCCGCCACAACGCCTGGCCATTTTTTGGTTGCAGCCGTCATTGTTGCCCGGGCTGGATTCGAACCCGCCAGCTCGGGTGTACGTGGCTGGCGCCGAGCCCCCCGCCCCGTGACACTTTTAACTTAAAGGATTTCACCGCAGCAGGCACAGCAAATGGAGTAATCCTGTTAAATCCCCCTTCCACTGCTACAGACATTGACATCAGGGTAAGCTATTTTATCAAACTAGCGTGAAGAAGGCAACTTTAACCCCCAAGTAACGTTAAGACCACGGTCCTAAGGGCCCTCAGGACGCCAGGCAAGCCTAGGCCCGGCGGGGACGTGGGTTTGCGCACGCGTGGAGTGTCGGTGATTGCGCGTGCGCGGCCGCCAAGGCAGGCGCCCCAAACTGTGTTCCCACCAAGGCTGGCTGTAAAGGAGCGTCGGAATGTCGTAAAAGGGCCGCAAGTAGCCGCGCTCGGACGGACGGCTGTGAACCCATTTTGGACTCCGTCCTGTCTGCGAAAAGTTCGCGGAACCTGTTGCTGGGCGCCAGCCAGGCTACAGCCCCACGCCAGCAGGCACAGCTGGTCGCCCCGACGCGCGCCGACAGCGGGAAGGGCGGCGCTATGCGGCCCGTGGAGGCGGACGAGGCGCGGGAGCCGGAGGACGACCTGGGCGGTCTCCTGAGACCCTCGGTGCGCGCGGGCCGCGAAGACCTCGCCTGCCTGGAGCGCGAGCACGTGCGGGCGCGCTGCAGGGCGCGCAGGAAGCTGAGGGAGATCGAGAGCCTGCTGGACGAGATCAGGAGCGAGCTGGAGGCCTCGGAGGAGAGCGCCCGGGATCCCGCGCTCGGAGCGCGCGCGGAGGCGGAGGAGAGAGTGGTGAAGCTGTGCGCCAAGGTGGAGAGGAAGGCCGTGGAGGCGGCGCGCATGGGCAGGAGGATCGTGGAGCTCCACCAGCAGATAGACGGCTGCGAGTGTCACTGAGCGGCTCGGGAACCTGCGGCCCCTCCCCGCCTCCGCGCCGGGGTGGGAGGTGGCGGAGAGCAGTCAGTCAAGTCCGCGATGGAGGGCATCAGCGCTGCGCAGAAGGGAGCGCAGAACCCAGCGCAGCTGTCCGCACAGATAATTTCACTCTTTCTGCATTGCTGATTAGAAGAAAATAATTGGATATGTTGTTGTGTCAAGACCTCGCATAACAAAGTATTGGCAGGATGCCGACCTGCTCAGTTACTAGGGTGAGGGATAAAGTCTAAAACATAAGTACATACTACAAATGCGCGATTGTTAAT
>CAUYRH010007201.1:0-30768 GCA_963574655.1 Perodicticus potto
GTAAATGAGAAAATATCATGAATGTTATATCAATCAGGTTGATAAAAATATCTCCGATTGTATGTGAAGCCCGCACACTGTACTCCATGACTGAATTATTGTACATAGCTATGACTCAATAAAAAATAATTAAAAAAAAAAAAGATAAAAAAAGAAATCCACCCACCCTGGCCTCCCAGATTGCTAGGATTACAGGCATGAGCCACCGTGCCTGGCCGACGTTTATTTCTAAAATAAAGAACAACCATGAATTAACCACAGAACCTAAAAAAAAAAAAAAGAAAGAAAGAAAGAGAGAGAAAGATGAACTGACCAAAGAAAAAATGAGCTCTTGTCACTTCTATGGAAACTCACACAATATACTTGTCATGAAATTGGAATTACACTATCTATTAGAAACATACCTACTATGTGATATAAACATGAGGATATTGTTTCATTGCTTTTTTGTACAGAAACTACTTGTTTCTTCCCAATCATAACTGAAGGAGTAAGATTCTTTCTTCTTCCTGGACATATTATTTATGTGTTGCAATGATTTTCTTGAAGATCAAACTAACCCTGTGGAGGGCAGAGGTAGGAGGCCCTGGAGGTAGGAGGCTTTGGAGGTGGGAGGCCTGGGAGTTGGGAGGCCTGAGAGGTAGGAGGCTTGAGAGGTGGGAGGCCCGGGAGGTCAGAGGTCAGGAGGTAGGAGGTCCAGGAAGTGGGAGGCCTGTGAGGTAGGAGGCTTGAGAGGTGGGAGGCCCGGGAGGTCGGAGGTCAGGAGGTAGGAGGCCTGAGAGGTAGGAGGCCCGTGAGGTAGGAGGCCCTGGAGGTGGGAGGCCCGGGAGGAGGGAGGCTTGAGAGGTAGGAGACCTGGGTAACGTGCACAAATAGAAGGTGCCCGGAAAACAGCAAATAGAACCACAGGTCCCAGCCTGGGTGATGGGGACCTGGTGGTGAGAAGGAAGATAGATAGTGGATTTACATTCCGGATGCTTTGGACGCGTTATCCAAAGTCCTAACACGGCATGCTAGTGGGAACATCTGTAGAGCATCAGTGTGGGTAGAGAGAAGGTAAGGTACAGGGGCGTGGATCTTGATTACCGTGAATGAAGAGGTTATGACAGGGGGGCTGGTCACTGGAAACGGACACGGGACGGAACTCCAGGCACAGGAGGCCGCGGTGGACGAGGAGAACCCAGCTAACGAGGCTCCAGATGCGTGGTCTGAGCCGTAAGGTCCTGGCCCCGGTGCAGGGCCGCGTGCTTCTAGGGAAGCGTTTCCACAGCTTACCTTTCCCAAGGCCAGGATAAATCAGCATCGACTTAGCAAGCAATGCCTCTGGTTTTGCTTGAAGTCTGCCACTGTTTGCATTACTGTACAATGGAGGGGGCCACACATAATCACTACCTATCCTATGATCATTATTATAAGGATTAGTGTTTAAGCACAAAATATTAAACACTATGCTTTGAAATATGCATTATTTAGCTGTTTGCAAACACCTGGTGAACTGATAATTGCTCAAACAATGTAGTGCATTTTCAACATACAGAATGCTGAACACTAATAAATATGCCGCTCTCACTTCCTCCCAGATACTGATAGTCTCCCGCCTTCCTCACTCAGCTCTCACTAGCAATGATAAGATATCTAATTTCTGGGGTCGCCATCACCGACACTTCCAGTGCAAAAATTTGAATTCTAAAACAAAAATGTTTATTCAGCGAGAAGCAAGGGTGCCTATGTAGATTCACAAGGGACTAAAAATGTTCCATTGTAGACAAGGGAAATGGGGGACAAGTCAAAAGCAACCACCCCCACCCCCAAACACATAGGTGAACAAGAAGAGGGATGTGCCAAGAATGAGCTTCAACGAAGAACGAAGAGGGCGCAGTGGAGGAGGTGGGTGGTGGTGGGGAAACCTTAGAAGGAAGCCTGGACACAGCAGCAGGGGTGAGTTTTGAGGAAAATTCTTTGGCAAAAGCTAACTTGGCATAGCATCCTACCCTGATGGTCTGAGATGGTCACCCAGGAAGTGAAAACCACGGATGACCCACTTGTAATCCATTCTACATCAATTCATGGTTCCAGAGAATCACGATACTTACTTTGATTACTCCTTTATTAAATACTAGAAGAGCTTTGAAGTCAAGGAGCCTGTGTCCGACTACAGGGAAACATTTTTTTCATAGCACTTTATGCCTAATTAATCAGGCAGTCGGGAATTCGGAAAGTTAAAATTCAAAACAGGAACTATTTCTGGGGATAGGAATAAAGAAAAATAGTTAAAATTTTCCTGTGCCTCATATTACCATAATTTCCATTGTAAGAAAGGCATTTCCCAAAGTTTTGATTAGCATGTTCCAAATCTATTAAGTTTTACCAAGTTATCGATACAGAATTAGAAACATTTATAAAATAACTTGTGTTAAGTCATTTTATGTAAGTGCAAAATTAAAATAATCCTGTGATATCATCATGTTAAATATAAGGGCTCAAACATACCTAGATATGATACCATTAACCCCAATCTATAATTCCTCACTCTGATATTTTTCCTAACAATATTAATTCCTTTGAATAGATGTCATCCTGTCTCTCATAGAAGGCAACTCTATATTTTTTGCTTATGCCACCTCTTAACAGCAGTCATTAATTTACTGATACTCTGTCTATCAGGCCCACATCATCTTGATTAGGGCTGTTATCCTAATCAAAAGGCTGATAATTAAGACTATCCATCTGTAGAGTTCTAAGTGCTAAGATGAGTTGAAGATCCTAATTAAGATTATTTAGGTGTTACTTAAATGCCATCATTTGATTCAGCTAATCATACCAGCAGGTACATTAGATTTGCATTAATGTTCTGCTGAAGCCAGCAGCTATTTAGCAGATCAAAAATGTAGATTGCAGACACTATTTCAAACATCTTTATTTGAAAGTGATATTGAGACAATACATTAGTATAAGCAGGATGTTAGAACAGCTAGTTTATTCAATGTTTCTTAATTTACTTTATGGTAATAAGTGGAGTATTTAAAATAAACAGCCTATTTATTGAATTTACTGTGTATCTTTGATCACCTCACACTCTGTCTCACACACACGCATGCACAGGCCAATAGTAAAGCTCTTCTTCAGCGTTTCTCAATTTGTGATGGGGTAAAAGTTTCTGCAAACTGAGTTTCCGAAATAGCAGTGCTTTGAAAAAAAAATAGCGTGTTTTGTGCAACCAAATATCTAATGCGATATTGAGAATAAACAAGTGAAAGTATGTTCTTGTTTTAATAGCCACATTAATATCCAATCATTCTTGAGCATAAATAATCTAGAAAATGATTATTGCATAGTATGATCCATTAATATCTTATTTTCTAATACTTTATACTTAGTTAATAGAAAATATGAAATGTGGTACTCTGTTTAAAATTATATATGTGTCATGAAATAAAATGTGTTCCAGAATCTATGGCAAGACCTGCTTTCAACTTACGCTTTCCCAAATTTTGATAAAAAACAAAAAGAAAAAAGCAACTACTCACCCTTTAAAAGAAGGGATAGCAAGAATCTTCTCAAGGGACATGAAAACCCAAAATTTATTAAATAAGATTCCCAAAGGAATACAAATGAAAAGAGAATACTCAAGAATAATTTCCGAGTGTAGAGTTGAGAGATAAAGAGACATTCAAAAGATACATGAGAGGCGCCTTAAAACTTACTTATTCATAAGTATCCTGAGAGGCGCCCACATAAAGTGAAGTTTGAAGCTTACCCTTTAGGAATGTTATAGGCAGTATTTTGTTCCCCAAAATTCATATGTTGAATTGCTGACCCCTAGCACCTACCACTGTGTCGGGGGGATAAGACAGGCAAAGAGGTAATTAAAGTGAAATTAGACCATTAGGATAGGCCTAAGCCAATATGACACGTGTCCTCATATGAAGAGGAAATATGGGCAAGACACTCACTGAGTGGAGACTCCATGAGGACACGGGAGAACAAAGACCACCACCTACGGGCCACAGAGAGGCCAGGGAAGGAACCAGCCCTGACTGCACCTTGATTTCAGACTGCCCGTCTCCAGAATTTTGAGTAAACAAACTTCTGTTGTTCAAGTCACCTCGTCTGCATTTTTTCTGTTACGGCTGCTCTGGAAACCGAATGCAAGGAAGCAAGGGTGTTAGTAGGAGTGTAAGTGAGCCTGAGCACTCTGAGAGGGGAGCAGGGAGCAACCAGGGGACTCCACCGGTTAATTACGGTTCAGTGGCAATAAAGATGAAAC
Organism: Perodicticus potto; assembly: GCA_963574655.1. Taxonomy (NCBI): domain Eukaryota; kingdom Metazoa; phylum Chordata; class Mammalia; order Primates; family Lorisidae; genus Perodicticus; species Perodicticus potto. The sequence continues at coordinate 4,268 of CAUYRH010007201.1, forward strand.
AGATTTATACCTGATCATGGAGATTCCCTAATGAGATTAAATCCCAGCAACCCAGAAAGGGAGGCCATCACAGAGAACAGAGGGAAAACTGTTAAACAGAAAGTTGAAGAGCAGCAGACAGGTATTTTATATATGGAATATGGAAACCCAGAGCCAACATCACAGAAAACATCATTTTTTCCAGTTTAATCCATTTCTTCATTCATAGTAAACAAGACAAAAAGTACACTTTCAACCAGATATCTTTGCAAAATTATATTCACTTATAATCTTGAAAAATATATGAGCAGGTATAACTATGTCAGTAGATGGCGTTTATTTTGTTGTGCACACTATTACAAATATAGGTTTCTATACAGTTCTCAAGTTCATTCTGAATTTTCCAGGATATAGAATTATTTATATTGTTTTGAATATATCGATATCACCTTATTATTTATAACTGATAGATTAATTCTAAAGTGATAGACTGTAATTAAATATAAAAATAAAGGTATGAATAGAAATTATAAAAAATAAATTATTAGGTTAATGCAAATTAATTTTTAAACCTAAGGACTAAAGTTGTGTATATGCTTTTTTTTAGCAGACTGAGCCCTAATTAAAATCTATTTACATACACACAGAAACGTACATGATTTTGAGTAAAATCATAATTGTCAAAAAGGAATTTTAGATAATACTGATTGTTTCCTTAGCAAAGGAAAATTTGTTTTGGAAGGCACTACCTTTTTTTAAAAAAAGGAGTATTTACATTGGCTAACATATACAAGCAAAAGATTTCTGCACTTGTTTAGTTCTAAGATGACCTCAGAAGATCATCTTTCCGAAATATTTCTTTCTGTTTTGTCTAAGTGTTTATGTTCTTAATTACCTCCTATTCACATTGGTTAAGTGTTCCCATGCTGGCTTAACGAATTCTTTAGCCCACTGGTATTTGCGCATGGAATTTAAGTATTTGCAAGAGTAAATCTATTGCCCCTTCTATTTAAATCATCAGTTACCAAAGTCAAACATCATTTACTCTCAGACTCTGCAGCCAGCATGGAGGGAATGCTGCTTAATCTTTCCTTCCCTCTTTATTCTTTTTTGTCTGTTTATATGTTCTCCTGACAATATCCATTCTTAAGCAAGGGATGCTATTTGTTCAGTCTTTTACCATTGATCGACCTGTACTCACATCAGACAAGCATGAAATCTGGCGTTTGATATTAAGGAGTTTTGCACTAAACATAGAGAGATGAGAGCAAATACTTGCAGGTGATTCAACATGTTCTGGTGTTTGCAACGTGTAATGCACACAGGAAGATGAAGGTCTGGTTGGAGGAGGCGGGGTTGTCATATTAGAAGTAGATGGGAGGAAGAAAAACGTCACTCTGAGTAGTACAGATAGAAGATGACTCTTGCACTTTGTTTAATAGATTAACAACTGGCGTACAATAAAGGGCATATTTTTAAGTGTGCAGTTTGAAGTATGTGCACGTTTATATGTAAACATTTATAAAACTTCCACGACAGTTAAGATAATGAACATGACCATTACCTCCTCCCCAAAAATTCCTGCTGCCTTTCATAATTCCTCTTGTCTATTCCTTTCTGGAGACTCCCTCTTCCATTCCCAGGAAACATTGATATGTTTCTGTCGCTAGAGGCTGATTTGAAAATTCTAGACATTTACATAAGTTAAACCGTACAGGTGTCTTTTCTTTTTTTCAGGGAGAGAAAAATCCTGGCATCTTTTACTCAAAATAGTTATTCTGGGAACTGTCCACATCATAGCATGTATCAGTGGGCTCTTGTTTCATTAAGGGGTGGTCTACCATGTCTTTTTCATTCATCTGATGATAGACATTTAGATTGTTTCCAGTTTGGGGCTATTCCAGGCAAAATTGCTATGGATAATTTTACATATAGAAATTACAAGTATTTGTAAGGACATATATGTTTATATTGCCTATTTCGCTCAGGTAAATGGAGAGGAATATAATGTGTAGATAATATGATAGTTTGAACCTTTCAGAAACTGTCCACTTTTTTGTATAGTTCCCATCCCCACTGGTAGCATATGAGAGTTCTAGATCTTCCATGTTGTGATTTTTTTCCATGTTTTGGTTTTGAGTTTTGTCTCTTGAGGGTGATCATTAGCCAAGGTAGTCACTCTCTAGGAGAGCCCCAAGTAAGAAAAAAGTGAGGTTCTGGTGTGTATGTCAGATCAGACACTGCAAGAAAGTGAATCAAACACATGAAATAGAAGACAACTGTTACTCACAGTGGGACCAATGGGAGGATGATGGGAAGTTGCAGGTGACAGCTCAAGCAGGGTGGGGAGTGAGGGGAACAGAGCTTAAGGACTACACCTTTGTGAAGGTCCCTAGTCCTTATCCCTCAGCCTTTCCTCCAGGGCATGTGGATGGGCTGGCTGACGGAAAATGGGAGTGGACTTTCTCACCCGACCGTGGGCTGACCCTTATGTTTCCTCATGGTCAGCAGCTGTGAGGTGTGTTGGGTTTAGGTCAGTGAGATAAGGAACAAATGGGCAGTATCACAAAAGTCACAGGGAGGAGAAATTTTCCTTAGGCCAAAGATGGCAGGATAAGACTGGGTTTCAGGCAACAGAACGTGTACGATGAGGTAGCAAATGTTTGACACTCCACATCTTTGCCAAAACTTGGTATGGTCATTTGTGTGTGTCTTTTTTTGTTTTAATTATTCATTCTATAAGAGAGAAGTATCACATTGTGGTTATAATCTGCATTACCAGGGACTAGTGATTATTAGTTTTGCCATGTGGTTGTTTACCAACCACCCATCCATGTATCTTCTTTTTTTTTTTTTTTGAGACAGAGCCTCAAGCTGTCACCCTGGATAGAGTACTGTGGCATCACAGCTCACAGCAACCTCCAATTCCTGGGCTCAAGCGAGGCTCCTGCCTCTACCTCCCAAGTAGCTGGGACTACAGGCGCCCGCCACAACGCCCGGCCATTTTTTGGTTGCAGCCGTCATTGTTGTTTGGCAGGCTGGGCTGGATTCGAACCCGCCAGCTCAGGTGTACGTGGCTGGCGCCTTAGCCCGTTGAGCCACAGGTGCCGAGCCCATGTATCTTCTTTGATGATAAATCTCTTCACGTCTTTCAACCAATTTTTGTTGGGTGTGTTTTCCTCATACAGAGCTTTGATCATTCCTTCTATATTATGGATGGATGGAATCCCTTTATCATTTATGTCATTAGTCACTTATAAGAATGTCACAGAGTCTGAGGTCATACTCCCCATTCTCTTCACAGTGCATTAGAAGTCAAAAGCTTTAAATTTTGATTTTGTCCAATTTACCATTTTCTTCTCTTATGGATTATACTTGGTGCTGTTTCTAAGAAATGGTTGCCTACTCCTTAAGGTCATGGAGGCTCTTCTAATGTGTTTTTTTCCTAGCAGAGTTACAGTTTTAGGTTTTACATTGAGAGCTATAATCCATTTTGAGTTAACCTGTATAGAAGGGGTGCCTTATATACAGAAGTTGATTTTTTTGTTTTTGTTTTGCTAATAGATACCCAATTATTCATGCAGGCACTATTTATTTAAAAGACTGTCTTTTCTCCACTCAATTGCCTTTGCACTTTTGTTGAAAATCTGTTGTTTACACATGTTTAGGTCTATATTTAAACACTCTACTCTGTTCCATTGATCTATTTGTATCATTGTGATCTGGCCACACCATCTAGATTACTGTCACTTCATAATATGCCTTAAAATCAAGTAGTTATTTTTTCTCTCCAACTTTACCCTTTTATTCAAATATGTTTTTGTTACTCTAGACTCTTTATGTCTCTGTATGGATTTTAGTATAATATTGCAGTTTTCTATGAAAAATCTCCTGCAAATTGTACTTGTTATCCATTGAATTTATAGACCAATTTTATTCATATTTTTTTTTCTGTTTTTCTTTACATCTTGGATAGAATGAGAAAATGCACCTTTTTTGAGTATAGTTCATGTTGATGGAATCTTTCTAATCCAAATGGCTTATAGATGTAAATACTACTTTCCATCCACAGATCAGTTTGAATCTGACTATGTAAGAAAAAATATAAATAAAGGAAACTTTAGGGCGAAAAAAGAGTATTCATACACAGGATTTAAAAATATCCATATTGAGGGTGGCGCCTGTGGCTCAAAGGATTAGGGCACCCATCCCATAAGCTGGAGGTGGGAGGTTCAAATCCAGCCCTGGCCAAAAACTGCAAAAAAACGAAATCCATCTTGAAAGACTTGTGCTTTTTTTTTTTTTTTTGGATGATCTGCTGAATTAGTTTTTAAAGACCAAGAATTGAGTAAAGGCAATGTTTTCATATCGAATATTATTTTATGATCTAATTTTAGAGCTCCTTGCTTGATATCCTGGATCTGCTGTCTAATATGCCTATAATTCTCATTTATTATTAGCTTCTGCAATCCTCAATTTCCTCATCTATAAAACTGAACTATTAATACAGTGTAAAGCAAGGAATTCTTTGCATAGCTCAAGTTATAAAATATGTAGAACACAAAAGCACTTAGAAATGCTACTGATGATAACATAGCTATTAGAGATCCTGGAATATTTTAACTTTTAGGACAGATAGCCATGGGTACAAACAGACTTCCTTTCTACTCCAGTCATACTACAAGCATTTTATAACAAAGGCCAAGACAGCAGATACAAGCGAAGAGCAGCCTTAGGCATGTGGGGTCTCCAGGAGGCTTCTTATTTGAGGTATACAGTGTCCTTACCCCGCTGACGTCAAAGTCAGTCCTTTTCTGAATATCTTTACATTTTCCTCCCTTTTCTCCCCCACTCTTAGCTTCTTCTTTTTCTTTCTTTTTTTTTTTTTTTTTTTTTTGCAGTTTTTGGCCAGGGCTGGCTTTGAACCCACCACCTCCGGCATATGGTGCTGGTGCCCTACTCCTTTGAGCCACAGGTGCTGCCCAAGTTTGTTTTAAGACTTTTCTCTTTGTCACAGAGCCTAAGAAATTTTATTTTGTGTGTTGCTGTAGTTTTCCCCACCTTTAGATGTTATCAGTTCTGAAAAGTGACCATTTCTTTAAATATCTTTGCTGGCTACACCCTTCCCTTCTGGACTGCAATTACATCTATAATTATGCAGTTTACTCCTTTATCTTCTGTTCAAACTTTTTCTGCCTTGTATGCTGCATTTTCCTTAATTTCTATTGCATGCCTCCAAGCTCACTATATTCTTCTTCAACAAAATTTGATTTTTTTTAAATCTAATCCTGGGCATTTTTCATATCCATATGGTACTTTTCCTCTGTAGAAGTTCAATTTAGATCTTTTTTTGTGCACCTTCCTTCTCCTTTTAACATGTTCCATATCTCTCCATTAGCTTCTTGAGCAAGTAGAATGTGATTATAATAACTGTTTAATATTCTGCCCTGCAAAGGCATCTCCTCCGTACCATTTCTTGCTCTTTTTGCATCAGTTAACTTTGCTCTTCTTTAAGGCTTATACTTCCTGCATCTTTGCATGCCTGAGTATTTTTGATTGCATAAAGCATATTTTGTGTTTGAGTTTATTTGTAATTCTATAAATATTCTTGAGCTTTGTTCTAGAACCTACTTATATTCCTTAGACTCTGTTGGATCCTTTCATATCCTGGTTTTAAGTGTTAGGAGAAACTTGCACAGTATTTGGACTTGAGTGCTCTCCCTGTACGAAGACACCCCTTTCTATGATCTTTGCTTTCCTAGTACTCTGTGTGAACTGCCCGGCGGCCCGCAGGGAACCGGCACTGTTCTTACCCTGGCATGAGTCCAGCGACTGTCCCTTCTCATCCTTTCTGGGTGGATGTGTCCTGGCCTTGAGCGATTTCCTGCTACCCACTCCACGATCAGTATCCAGCTGAATGCTCAAGGTCACTTTGTCCAAGTCCTCAGATCTTTGTCTCTGTGAAGCTCCCTCCTCTCTGCTTCTCCTTTCGGGGACCCCTGAGCATCTGCATCTCCTCCTTTCTGCATTTTCACCCCCACCTGGCTGGCCAATTTCTGCTCCATCCCTGGCAAACTCTCTCTAGGCAGGAGGTTGAGCCTGCCCTAAGTTCTAACTAATTTGTTTCTTTTCTATCAAGGGCAATTGTCATTCTTTGTCTGATGCGCAATTCTTTGAAAACTGTGGTTTGACCTGTGCTGCCTGCCCTTTGTTTCCTTGGGAGGACGAGTCTGGTGCACCACTTACCTTGGCCGCAGCAGATGCGAGTCTCATCCTCTGGATCCTTCCCCTTTCAGCAACACAACACGGCACAAGAAGCATTAAAATCCCCAACATGTAATACACATGTCGGAAAACTGGTTTTTTCATCTCCCCCCCAAATTCCTATTCCAAGAGCTGTTTTGCACTCATATTAATCATGTGCATAAAGCCTGGTTTTAAGCCGAGGCCTCTCAGAGCTTTAGGATACAAATACACAGGCTGCTCTTGCTCTGCACAGGCTGACACCGCCAGGCTCACCGTCCATGGTCTCTCCTCTGCTCCTGTTCTGTCTCAGCCTTGCCTTTGATGCCTGTTTGCTCATCTCAGTCTTGGCAAACCGAGCTAGAGTCTTTTCCTCCCCATCCCTCTATTTTTTTCCCACACAGGTCCTCTTATTCCTCCAATAGTAAAATACCAAGAATACAAACATTTCTGTAAAGCAGAAGTTTCTACCAGAGATGTGGGTGTTATGGGGAAAGCGTCACAGTTAGCACCCCCAGCTAAAGAGTTCGAATCAGCCCCAGACCCGCCACAGAGGCCTCGCCAGCTGCGTGTAGCTCACCAGCCTTCAGGCTTCCTGGGTATTCGTCTCCCAGCACAAGTTCTTATTCACCTTCTCCACAGACGGCTTCAGAAGTCTGCACTCTTCACCTGGAATTCCTGGGAAAATGCAGGCCTGGGATGAGCTGTTCCAGGGCAGGGCTCACAACTCCATTCATGATGAGTCTACTGGTGGTGCTGGTGGGGACGCTCCTCTGACTACACACTGAACAAGAAGACATGAAAACAGACTCCCCCTTCTTGGGGTGCAGGTGCCCTTGGAACAGTAGAATGTGGGGTGTGCATTTATTCTAAGGTAGCGAGGTGACTACTCTGTTATGCTAGTGGGTAATAAAACACAGGGAAACAACATGTATGCCCTTCCCTCCACAGTGCTTATTGAGACAAATCTTACTCTTAAAAACAAAGTTCTTATCCTCACAGGTTTGTTCCGAACAAATGCTTCAATGGGACATGGTAAAATTGGAGGAAAATACGCCAAGTATCTTAACATAATTTGAGAGATTTGCCAATAATTTTTCTCACCTAAAATGTTGTCTTATGAAATCATTTAAATGTTTAGTAGTGTGTTTTTAATGTACTAGAATGCACACTACATACTAAATGAAGTATAAATTATATAAAAGTAATAGTATTTTAGAATAGTTTGAATAAGAATGTTCAATTTTGTTTCATTCTTATTTAAATAGTATGTGCTGTATTCTTTAGTATAAGAAGAAGAAATAGAGTTAAACTGTACACACAGTATTAACTTTGCATAGATAATCTTTTTATTTATTTATTTATTTTTTTTACAGACTCTTACTCTGTTGCCCAGGCTAGAATGATGTGGCATTAGCCGAGCTTACAGCAACCTCAAACTCCTGAATTCAAGCGATCTATCCTCTTGCCTCAGTATCCTCAGTATCCTCAGAAGCAGGGACTGTCCGTGCCCATCGTGATGGGGGAATCTCACTCTTACTCAGGCTCATCTCAAACTCCTGACCTCAAGTGGTCCTCCTCCCTCAGCCTCCCAGAGTTCTAGAATTATAAGCATGAGCCACTGTGGCCAGCCATATAACCTTCATTTTAATTGAAAGACTAAATTTTTCTTCATCTTATGTATTTATACTTACGTATCACTTTGTTGGAAACCATGTCTAAGAGAAAAGGCAAATTTGTACTTTTGATGACAGAAAGATTTCTAAAGGAGCAATCAGTCCTATGTAAACAATTAAAAACAATGAAAAATTATGGCTGATGATTAAGTCAAAGGAAATTGAAATCAATTGTTAATGATTCCTAAGGCACGTGGCTAACAGTACTGAGATAGCGATAAGCCTGTAACCCCTTGGAGAGGAGAGGTAATTTACTCAGGGTAATTAGCTCATCCTCACCTTCAGCCTCGCCAGGTGCTCTGGGACCGGGTCTGCCCCTCTTCCTGTATAAACCTGGTCTCAGTTTCCAGGCTTGCTGAGAATGCCACCTGCTCCCTGGGACTCAGCTTTGCTCCCTTATTCTCTGGATAACTGCGAAAAGGGCTTGGCGTTAAGCCAGGCATTTTGCCTCCCATGTGAATACCACACAATTAAAAGCGGTGGAGGGTGGGGGGAGAAGGAAAGAAAGAAAAAAAAAAACACCTCTGCTAATGAAGGTGGCTTTGAGAGCCTGTGTAAGGCCCCAACACATTTTTATGAATTCTCAGTGGACTCAACTTTGTTTCTTGCTGAGAAGTGTTCACAGATAGGACCTTCTGGTGTTAAAATATTTGTATTTAATTTATCTAAGTAGCTGGAACAGAAACACACCAACCCTGACACAAATACTTAAGAAATGTTTATTATTTGTACTTACTTTCTCCCTTACATTTGGAGTTTCTTTTCTTTCTTTTTATTTATTTATATTTAATATAGAGACAAGGTCTCACTCAGTCTTCTAAGCTGGAATGCAGTGCCACAGATAAGAACTGGCTATAGCCTTGACCCCCTAGACTTAACTGACCCTCCCATCTCAGTCTCCCGGGAGCTGAGACTACAGGTATATACCACCACACCTAGATACACTTGTAGTTTCTATTTTTGCACAGGAAGTATTAATCCAAGGCTCCAACCCATCAAATTCCCTGGCCATACAGACATTTTCACAGGGTAAGTATTCAAGGAAGACATATCAGGAACTAAAAAGACATTGATGTTATGTTAAACCAAACCTTAATAGGCTCCTTGTACGTACAACACAGTGAATGCCCCAGGATGTGTCAGATTCAAATCCATTTGAAACATTTGTGTGTGCTAGCATGGCCATAAAGAGCCCAGGCAATAATTTTTATGTACACTGTAATTTAATTTAAGTTGTCAACAAGAAAGATTTATTACATAGAAGTAAAGTGTTATTACTATAATTCTCCAACTTGCCAACATTTCATATCTCATCAAACATCTTTGGCAAAAATGTACATCATATTGAATTAAAAATGTCTACATGTGTGTGATAGCTTCCTTGTAGTAATATGGCTACTTTTGGGGGTTTGTAAAGGAGAGATAGGAAAATGTTTGCCCATGCTACAAAAGTAAGTACAGAAGTAAAGTTTCCTATAGAGTACAGCTTGCTCCTTGCTTTAAGAATGCCTTGCTCCAAATCTCTAAGACAATTTTTAGATTCTTTTCCTCCTGCTTCTTCAGAGAGCTTGCTTGTCTCTTCCGTCTCCTTACCTGTGCTGAGTTCAGCTGCTGACTCCACAGCTCAGAAAGACACTGCAGACTCCTGAGCCACGGTCATTGTAGAAAGGAAGAGGCAGCAAAACGTCGTGTAAACTTTCGCTCCTGTTCTTATTGTCTTTTTTGTTTTTAAGCCTACCAATATACCTTTCCTCGTGTGAATTGTTTTCACTGCAGTTGATGTAAAGGGAAAGCTGAATTTTTGGTTTTCTTGAAAACGGAACTTCTGTCCTCCCTGTGATACTTCCTGTCCTGGATGGTCATCCCTGTCCTACTCTGCCGCATCCCGCCTCCCAGGAATCTTCTCGGTCCTGTGACTTCCACCTGCTCGTGGTTCAGATGTGAGAGGGGCTTCCAGGATGACTCTGCCAGATGTCTGGCACGGGACAGGAAGCACATATGCGGGCCAAGTAGATGGTGTGGACGTACTTGGAGACAGCCCCATGGTGAAGGCACTTTGCATCGGGGAAGAGGGATAAATTTTTTAACAAATAGTTTGGGTCTGTTGGCAACCATGTGGGGAAGGAAAATAAAGCTAACCCCCTACCTCACAGTTCACACCCTTATAAGGTCCACATGACATATGCATTCAAATGTAAAATGTGGAATCACAGAATTACTAGAATGAAACATGGTAGGTGATTATACACTGTTGACATAAAAGAGGCAAAGGCAGAGTCAAGTCCACAAACTTGACTACCTAACATGGACATTCTCTGCACTTAAAAAGTAGAACTGCCGGCAAATAAGCAATCTGTATCATATAACCCAAACAATAGCATTGATTATATAAAGATTTCCTATAATTACCAATTGACTACATAAGTAGAAAAATGGGCAAAGGACCTAATGATACTGGGAGCAAATGGCTGATTTTCCTATGATAAATTATAGGCAAATACAGAAGCACAAACTACAAGTCAAAGCAATAGTCCAATTCTATTTTTACATATTAAATGGGAAAATTAAAATGTATTATGCATTATTTGCAAGGCCAGGGGAAAATATATCTGCTCACCCATTACATTGCGGTTTAGATTGGTTCTTTCTAGTGAGTGACTTAGAAAAAGGCAACAAAAGCTTAAATAATGCATTATTTGAAGCCAGATTCTATTTTAAGTGTTTACCAGAAGGAGAATTTACATGTAATGTATTGTTTAAAAGGAGTAAGTGTTGACAACAACTTACAAATTGTGTTCATTACACGTTATGAAGAATTGACTAAATTGCGGCACATAAAATGGTGTGTCGTATATCCACTTACAATTCTATGTTCTATTACTGAAACTTATAGTTAAAAATGACTACCTAAATATTAGGGTCATAAGTGAAATTTAAAAAAATACTATAAAATCTTACTCCATTAAAAAATTGTGTGAATAGTTACAAATTTTAACTAGTGGTGAGGGTTTATTGTTTTTTTAATAAAGATATAATGTTTTTATCATCAAATAAGAACATTAAAAAGACGTCATATCTATTTATACATGACACATGAAGTTATGTGACAGTGGGCATCTTTAAAATCAAAGAACGAGACGTACAACTGTCTCTTTTATGAAGTTCTTTTGTTTATTCCAGAGTGATGATTAGGTGATTAGAAAAAGGTAAGCGGATACACTGTAAAAATATTTGATTTTCGAATTTTTACTCCTTGATAGGCAAGCTCTACTTCACCATGTCATTAAAGAGCCACTGACACCTTTCCGAATATTTTGCAATATCATCTCCTATCTTTTTTTCATTCTCTTGGATTTGAAAATTCATGATTGCATTTCTTATGTGACTTTCTCAATTTCGCAGTAAATAAAATGAGAGTTAGATTCCCAAATTTTAGGATTACTTGAGAGGTAGAAATAACGCATGTCTCACTCATGCTGTGTTTGATATTGGTTGAGGGAATCGGTGCTCTGAAATTCAAAACCAATTCATTTTTGAACAAATGAGAGTTTCCTCTGTTACACATATCAATCTTCCAGAATTGGGTAAGAAACAGGCATCTTAAACTTTTCTCAGTTACCTACAACTCCCAATTTATGAGATCCTGCTCCCCTTTTCCAAAGCTCGTCATTGAGTATATTACCATTGATTGACCTCTAAAAGACACTTGCTTTCAGCCATCTTTAATGTAGCCTCATAAATTTGCAGTCCCAAGTGACGACGGTCTCTTTGAGCTGGTGGCCATTGGAAGAACTGGTGGAGACTGTGAAATATTGGAATTTCCATTTTTTCTTTCTAGTAAACTCTGAATGATACAGTGTGTTGAAAAGATTTATGTTTCCACTAAGATCAACCACTTTGGTACTCACAATATTACTTTCTTCCCTATTTTATTTGGAAATAAAAAATTAAGTACCTGGTACATAATGAACTGATAATTATGGTGATAATAATTAGTAAGTAATAGTCTGCCATGTTTTTGCTGCTCTGTTCAATGACTAGTTTGTCAGCTATTATGCTGGAAATCCAAGTACAGAGATTCCCAAGGAAACACTCTCTCTTTTCAGTGGTACTCATTGTTTTAAAGACATGCCTATTCCATATGGCAGGGATGTGCACACACATGTTCGTGTTTGTATGTGATAGATGCAAATTATTATATGAAAGTCATGATAAGTGAAAAGTCCTTAGGAATTTATGGGTTCATACTGTTAAAAATAATGCAGAAAGAATGAGATGGGAGTAAGGAATTACTGGGCCAGGGAAACTTCAAATTCCACACCAATTAAAAATCCATGGGAAAGTGCCCCTTGTCCATTTTGGAGTAAGACTATCGGCCTTACTCAGTATCAGAGTATTTTTAAAAATTGAGGATGAATTTGAAGACTTAACTAAATTTACATAATGTCATAAACTTAGAATACACTACAGGCTACCATCATAGCCTTCAAAAGAGCACCCTTGCCAGGGCAGGCGATTTTCTGCCTTATTCATAAGTGGGAAGATAAGACGATTCCACCTGTGCTTTAACAACATATATCTTTGCTGAACATAAAATTATGCCTTAAGCTTATCTAGTTCTCCCTTGCTGCACTTGAATAGATTGCTAACTAGTTCTATTTAGTTTGGAATTTACGTGTATTGCATTTGATTCTAGAAAATTAAAAGTGTTTATGACTATTTATTGCATCTAAGAATTTTCTGATACCTTGAATTTGGAATCAGAAATCATAAATTCGTGCACACCCTTTATCGCTCACAGCACATTGAGCAAGTTAGCTATATTTTCTAAACTTTAACTTTTTTCACTTATATTAATAGAGTCTAGTATTGCTGAAAGTTGTGAGAACCAAATACAATAATTTATTTTTATTTTATTTTATCTTTGTATTAAATCATAGCTGTGTACATTAGTGAAATCATGGGTTCATATACAATGTGCTGGGTTCATATACAATCTGAAATATTTTCATCCAACTGTTCGACATAACCTTCATGGTATTTTCTCGTTTACTGTATGAAAACATTTGTATTCTGCATTTAGTAGGTTTCACCTGTACCCTTCTAAGATGCACCATAAGTGTGATCCCACCATTTACCCTCTCTCTACACACCCTCACCCTCCTCTCCCCTCCCTTGCCCCTTTCCCCTTAGTCTTGTGCTATAATTGGGTTATAGCCTTCATATGAAAGCTATAAATTAGCTCAAATACAATAATTTATATGGAGACCACTGTCAATTCAAAAAGGGATGTCATTTGTAAATGTTTATCATTTTTAAACACTTTCTGTCAGCAGATGCTTTAAATCATTGTTTTTAAATAATTTAAGATGACATTGTACAGGATTGGTTTGTCACCCCAGACTTTTGTTGCTGCAGCATCAGTTGACCTCCTAATTTGTAACAATGCATTTTCCTGGTATTACAATATGGAATTACTTTTTAAACTTTTTCCTCTCATCTTATTCCCACATGTCAATAATGATCAAATCCATGCATCTCTATTCTTAAACTTTCCCTTCCATCCACCCTCCACTCCCAGCCCTTGTTTCTCTATTTTCTTCATCTTTATTTTGGGAAAGGTGGAATTGATGTGAAGAGGGCTAGATTTGCATTTGGCTATGCTAGTTCCTGTCTGTATGGCCTTAACTACATGATATAATCTTAAATCTTAATGTTCCTACCTGTACAACAGGGATAACAAAAACATAGCACAGTTGTTATAGTTAATGAAACTTTTGTCACAACTTTCCCATTCAAAGTCTTCAATTACTTGCATTTATCACTACAGAAAATTAAAAGTTTTCATAAAGGATGTTAAGACCATCCAGCACTCCTCACTTAAATACTCCTTTTAATTCCTCTCCCATCATTGTTATGTCCTGCTACATTTGCTGCCTTGAAATAAAGTCAAACGACTTGCCTCCGAAGGATGCCTCTTAAATTAAGGGCAAATTGTTTCTTTGTTTTAAAAAGGGGAGAGGAAAATTCTCTGCATTTGAAACAAAATTATTTTCAAAGAAAAAGCATTAATGTAGGCAGACAACATTTGAAGGGCCAAAGCTCACTATTTGCCTGGTGCCATTAGTGTTTGGTATCCCCTTTTGCTCATTATGCAAATGGCCAAATTCCATTAGACTTCCTTAGTGTCAGAGTGGCTGACTCATTTCTTTTCTACCAGTAAAACTGTAGAATAAAAGAAAATATGTGATATTCATTGACGCACAGAATTCCTTCTTATAAAAGTCAGTTGCCAGACGATGACACAACCTTCTTCTCTATGATATTCTGAAGCTGTCAAGATTAAGATACATCAGACCTTTACACTGACAATCATGCATAACGATAAAATGATACGAAGACGATTATAACAGAACTGCTTCTCCTCCATAAAACATGCCTGTTCTCAGTACACAACAGTACAGTGCCTGACAAATCATCAGCTCTTCATACATACTGGTTAATGAATGAATTACAACATACTGCATATTTCTCTAAATTTATTATTGCTTAATTAACAACATTAAAACTATCAGTATTGGGGTGTCAACCTCATCGTGCAAAACTTCTGAGCAAAGAGCTAGAATTCTGAGCCCTCAAGTAATGCTGGGGAAATTACACGGAGGGCTTTCGTGAGAATGGCCCATCCCTGAGAAATTTTAGGGTCTAAGGTGAGCTGCAATGGCGAAATCAGGGGTAAGTCACTGTGAACCTACACCCAAATTTATCCAAGGTCAGAGAGAAGACGTGCAACAGGCCATGGGGGGTTGAGGGTCAGCTCCCACTTGTCAGGAGCAAGGCAGGTAATGGAGGAACGGCCAGGCAGCCAGACGTGAACAAGGACGAGAGGTCAGAGAAAACAGGGACCAGGAAGGCAGAGATGCGCGGAGGCTGCGGGAAGCGAGGGGCAGGTCAGGGAGTGGGCATGCGCGGAGCAGGTGCTGGGAGCGCAGCAGGTGCCGGGAGCACGGAGAATCCTTCCAGAATAAGAAGGAAGAATTCTGGTGATGGAAACACACACAGGAGCATTACCACCTAGTGGCTCTATTAGAATAAGCTGCCTCAAGAACCGGTTCCTTAAGGGAGAAGCCCTCCAAAATAGGATTAATATTATATAATGACAATGTAAGATTCTGCGTGGCTACCTTGAGTCCTTGTGTGAAGTACCTCAGGTGGAGTCAGCTCCTGCAGGGAAGGGGTGTGAATAGGGAAAAATGGCGGCCGAGAGGGGGAATATACGCATATTTACTACTTTGCTATCTATTTAAATAACCAACAATGTCAAAAGTGTACTGGAGATACGTACATTAAATCCTCAAACCAAAGTGGGCTTTGGAGTTTCACCCATGGACAAACTCTGTTTAGAAGAGTCGATCTTTCTGAGTGAAATGCTTCCCAACTTAATTCTATTGAGGAGCTTAATGGGGTTTGTGTTTGTTTTGTTTCACTTTATTATTTTATTTACTAAGAGCGTTGATTACTCCTCAACTACAAAAGAAAAAAAAAAAGCAAGAACATTCTCAGTTAAAGCCTATGCCTTCTCAGCAATGAGCCCCAAACCTCCGGTTAGCAGAAGAAACCTTTGTCTCTTTCAGTGGGTTGTCAGCTTTACATTGAATTTAAATTATAAGGATGTATAAATGGGATCTCATCTGTTGTAAACTGCAGTTTGGTGGTACAGGGCCCATTGCCAAAGCTGTTATCATTTAGATCAGTGGTTCTCAACCTTCCTAATGCCTCCTAATACCGCAACCCTTTAATTCAGTTTCTCATGTTGTGGTGATCCCCAACCATAAAATTATTTTCATTGCTACTTCATAACTGTAATTTTGCACTGTTATGAATCTTAATGTAAATATCTGATATGCAGGAATGTATTTTCATTGTTACACAGGGTCGCAACCCACAGGTTGAGAACCGCTGATTTAGAGGTTTTATACGATTCAGATAGAGCCTAGTGACATTTCCTTGTTTGAGGTTAATGTTAATCTTTTAGGACTAAAAAGAATACACAACATGATAAAGAGAAATATCAAATCCATCTGTTAGTTATTTATATCCATTGCTATGCGCTTGCTTTCTCAAGGAGTATTGTTCAGATTGAGGCTTCCTTATGAGAAATGCTGGGAAAAACAAACACTTTGAACTTTCATTTTTCCAACTTTTGAATATTTGCATATACATTATGAGGTATATTGAGATGGAACATAAGTCTAAACACAAAATTCATTTATGTTTCTTATATCCCTTATACATATAGTCTTAAAGTAAATGTATACAATACTTTTTAAAAAAACCTTATGCATGAAACAAAGTTTGTGTTCATTGAACAATCAGGCTCTGAAGGTGCCTATCTCAGCCGTCCACGTGGACAGTCCTGGCTATTTCGCTTCAGTATCATTCCTGACTCTGAATTTATATGGTGCAGATAAATAAACGTTTCCTTACACTTATTCACAGGTAAGTACTTAGCAGTAAAATAGTAACATCATAATATTAATGAAAATACAGGTCCACAGTAACCAAAGAGCTCTGTGGCGTTACCAGAGCATCTGTATCAGCAACAATAAGAAATAGCACTGGGCTGTCGGTCCCCACCTAGGGTGCTACTTTTTAGTTAAAAGGTTATTGTGCACATTATTTTGTTTTATTTTTTAAGTGAGACAAAACCTCAGAAGCAATTGGGGGACCAGGACGGGGGTCCTTCAAAGATGAGGAAACATTCTGCGGGGGGGGGGGCAGTTTAAAAATAATTGCTCCAGCTTTATCTGTCTCTTTGACAATATTTTGCTCTTTGAAGTGTCTGAGTTAATATGATCAACACATGATTTCTTGTTCTGAATGCCCACTGCCCTACTTCCTCAGTAAGTCCCTCACCATATTTGCACCCCGATATCTATGGGCAGGGGGTTCTGATGTGTTAACACTCACCGTAGGGGGCGGAGGTGTCTTCTCTCCTGTGGATGCTGAGTCAGCTTTTGTGTTCTGAGCCTGCATTTTGGATGTGACCCATCACATGAGGTAGAATTTTCTGCCTTTAGTGTCATGTTGCCACTCCAAAATCTCCAGATTTTGAGATTATTTCAAATGTTGGATTTTTTAATTAGGAACACACATCTGGTGTCTAACCTGTAAACTTGTGAATGTGGGTTCTCATTTATAAACCCCACCGACAGATACCAGGCCCTGAGAGCTTCCTGTGGTCACCCGAATGAATATTTACAGGTTTCTTGTTGTGATCTGTAAAATCGTATCACCTTTATAAGAAGCAAAGAGAGAAGTCTGAAGGTTGTAGATTACGACAACATTCCCCAATCCACATACACTGGCAAGACAATTATTATATCTTCTTAATAGATATTTAATATGAAGCAGATAATATATAATGGATGGATTACTTGGGTTGGTGGGGGAAATATAGCCCCAGACCTTCGGTGCAGAAATTAACTGATTTCAAAATTTTTTCAAGTCACTTGACCTGTTTTTTATTTCCTTTTACTTTTAATACAAATCTTAATCATTAAAGATAGCACACATAATCATTGAAATTCAACAAAGTTTCAAATTATATCTCATGTATTCTCGTATGGAAATGAAATAAAAAATATGTTTATGTTTCAAAAAGTTCTTTGTTAATGATAGCATAAACATGATTCTATTGTTAAAATTTTAATAACACTGTTTTCCGTACTTCATTGTATTTTGGTTAATGAGTTATTTATGATTTGTCCTATATTAATCAATTTTGTTCTCTCTTCATAATTTGAGAGTATATAAAGTGTTAAAATTTGAGAATATATAACGTGTTAATTAAAAATCCTCCAAATAACAAAAATAGTGCAAGGTTATATGTGGCCAGGTTAATGCAATAAAATTATCTTTATAATTATATGATTCATCCCCCTAAAATAGAATGTTGGTAAATTATTTTAAAATGTTAGCAGATCTTGGGTTCCTTCTGAAAATAAATTACCTTATATATTTTTCTATATATTTCAGATATTTTTGTCTCTGTCTTTGTTTTTGAAATAATCAAGGTTTATAAACTTCGTCTACATGTTAAAAAATGCTAAGTCAGAAGAAGGATTTTTATTGGCTCTGGGCTCTGCACTTTATAAAAGGACTGGGGATATTTGTAAAAAATCGAGCATTCATTTGGAGCTTTGGAAAGACCCTAACAGAGCATCTGGGCTGGTTCTCCAGTTCTCCATTTGAACTTGCCACAAGCTGGGCATCAGAGAATCAATCAGAGCAATGAGTCCCTCTGCTTTTCTTTGTACAGAATAATTCAGCTTCTTTGGAGTGTTTATCACAAACTTCTCAGCAACTTTATTGTGCAATTTAAAGGCATAAATTAAAAATCAATTCTATAACACTCATTTCGTACATGAAAATGTAAAGTCCTGAAAACTTGTGTGTGTTTGTGTTTCCTAATGGCCACACTTGATATATGTGGAAAAAGTACAATTAGACTACTTTTGTTCCTTTTTACAGTATTACACAACTTAAAAAATTGGAAGGCTGAAAGTAAACTGGCTGCAATATTCAGACTTTCTAAAATATGAAGGGTAAACGTCTTATAGGAAGCATTTCAAAAAATTAATTATGCCTTTTATTAAATGTTTTCTAGCCTAGGATCTGTCAAATATGCTTTTTGTTTATATAAAGAAATAAATTACTTTGTAAGTAATTCTACCTGGTTTCTGTTGACCATAATGTATTATCACACATCATGGAGGATAACTGCTAAGATCCTAGAGAAATGTACTTAACTTTTATTTTTAATTAAGTGGGTCCTCATACATGCCTCTAATGTTGCCGAAATGCTGTCAAAATCAGCATTGACATGAGAGTAGCTTCTGGCAGCTTATGACATATTGGAAAAGTTCCATGATTCTTGTACAAAGGCAGAGGGGGGAAAATCAGCAAACCTCCTCAAACTTCTACTTGTTTTTCCAAAAACATTAGGTGGCACATAATTATTCTTGTCAACATAGCTTCATCAAACACGGAGCACACATACTCAGGGCAACGGAGATATTTCTTTCCTACAATGCAAGAAGTATCGATTTGTAGAAGAAAACATTTACATATTAATGATTTTATACATACACGGGCACGCACGCATATGAGTATATAAAAGTAAAATTGATCATTAAGATCCAGCACTGTCCAAAAGCAGCACACAGGTGTTAGCTGTCTTAATGACATTGCAGTGACCTCATATTTGCCTTTCCACAGTTTGATGCTCTCTTTGGTGCAGTTCAAAAGAAGCTAAATTTCAATAATTCATTTGCTTTCATAACATGAAGTCACATTCCAGACTGTACGTAGCTCTTCCAGGTCTAAATGATTAGTCTACCACCTCACAGAATCTGGTGTGCTGCTATTTTCAGCACTCAGTGCTTCGTCCCCACCATCTCCTTGGTGGTATAATTGTTACAGACCCATTAGAGGAAGCAGAACTTCTGATGGGGCACAATGTCAGAGGGACATATTAGGAACCAGATTGCCAAAAGCATGCATATTTGATGAAGCACACCTAAATACAAAGTTATACGTTTAACAGGCTTAAAAAGCCAAATAAAAATACCAGAGAAATCATCTCCCTCTCATTGGATGCTAGACCTCAAAATTTCTTTTAAAAGCATCCTTTGTGGGTATTTAAGAAATTTATTCTATGACATGGCAGCGTCTTATTTATGTGAACAAACATTTAATGCATGAATGAATCAATCATATTATAGCAATTATAGGTAGTTAATGTTATGTTTTAAACCTACAATGGATTATAAGTAAAATTTTTCAAGGGCTAATCTTGGTGTGAGTAAAGCCTTTTGTGAAGTATTATTTCCTAAATAAAAATGGCTGTCTATTTATTTTAATGCTTTTTACAAGAAATTAAATATTTGAAACCATAAAGCATACAAAATAACATGCTTTTTATTTGCATACAGCCTTTTCTTAACATTAAGAATGGCATGTAATGAGAGGTAAATGGATTTGGTTAAAAAAAAAAAAGAAAGAAAAAAAAAAAAGCTGTGCCAAGCTGCCAAACTAAATGGTTCTTATTTTTAAAAATTGTATTGCTTTTATTTAAAAATTAAGTTAAAATGATAGTCAATAGAATTGCATTGCATTTTGGAACATATTTTATCAGATTTATTATTTGCTCCTCTTTCTAATTATCTCACACTTTGTAGTAGTTCTTATATAATACCTGTATTTATTATTTTTTTTAAACATTATTTATTTATTCGTTTATTTAACTTTTATGTTATCCCAATGGCTGGTGGCTAGCGGTGGCTTTATGTTAACAAGCTTGAAACAAACTTTATGAAAAAAAAATACTTTTAGAAATAGAGAATTTTTTTTGGTGCATTCTGCTTGTAGAAGAAATTTGGCAGTGTTTAGCAAGTGTTTACAAGAATTTTTTTCCCTCACAGTGAGTTCCAGGTGCTGGTCAGCTGTTGGCCATTCCCAACATGGCCACTGTTCACTATGGTGGGCACTGCCTGCCCGTCCCGAGTGGGACATTCCTGACCATACACTTTGTCACAGAGAAGCAGGTTCAGGGAGTTAAAGTGAATTTCTTGTGGTCTCAAAGCTAATAAGTAACAAAGCAATCACATAAAAGGAATTACATTTCTGTTTTTGTTTTGAATGGAGGAATGTTGGATTCTTACATACCATAAAATAGTTTAGTTCAAAGGATGTCTTGATAAATGAATATTTACCAAAAGCATACGTTTATCAGCGCTCCGAAGTTATTTAGCTATGAATGGAGACTCAAGATGTATTACTCAAATCAGCATCCATACAATCCTCCTGTTAACAATAATGCTGATATTTTTCTATTTTATAACCACAGTGCTTTTGTGCATTTCTGATTATAATTTTAGAGTAAAAGCCACCTTTGCATAGCATTTTTAAGATAAACTACACAATTATTAGAGCAGAAAAATTGATTCCTTTTTAGATGGCATTTGGAATGAATGGGGAAAAGTAATGTTTGTGGAGGTCATTTCTTTTCTTTATTTTTTTTTTTTTAGTAGAGAAATGTGCTACTTTATTATATAATATTGAGAAAAGAACAATAGTATAAGTTAATGTATAAATGATGACTTTTTTTTTTTTTTGTAGATTCTAGCCAGGGCTGGGTTGGGACCCACCACCTGTGGCATATGGGGCCAGCGCCCTACTCCTTTGAGCCACAGGCACCGCCCTAAATGGTGATTTTTAAAGAGAAGACCAACTCAGTTTTCAGTACCACATAAACATTTCACAGAATTTGGTTGTTGTTATTTATATATTTATTTATTTAGAGACAAGATCATATTCTGTTGCCCAGGTTGGAGTGAAGTGACCCCATCATAGCTCATTGTATCTTGAAACATGTGGGCTCAAGTGATCCTCCTGCCTCAGTCTCCCAAGTAGCTGGGATTATAGATGCCCACCACACTGAGTCCTTTTTTCTATTTTACTTTTTATTTTTTGTGGAGAGTTCACTTTTGCTGAACTTTTGGTCTCAAGTAATCCTCCCACCTCAGCCTCCCAGAGTACTAGGATTACAATTGCATCACTATGCCTGGACACCACATCATAGTATTTTATTTTATTTATTTATTTATTTTTATTAAATCATAGCTGTGTACTTTAGTGAAATCATGGGGTACAATATGCTGGCTTCATATATAATCTGAAATATTTTCCTCTAACTGTTTGACATAACTTTCATGGGATTTTCCTGGTTATTGTATGAAAACATCTGTATTCTGCATTTAGTAAGTTTCACCTGTACCCTTCTAAGATGCACCATAAGTGTGTTCCCATCATTTACTTTCTCTCCACCCAACCTCGCCCCTCCCCTCTCCTCCCTTGCCCTTTTCCCCATATTCTTGTGCTATAATTGAGTTATAGCCTTCATATGAAACTATAAATTAGCTTCAGAAGACCCAAAATCACATTATAACAAAGATACCTGCACCAGAATGTTTATTGCAGCCCAATTCATAATTGCTAAGACGTGAAAGAAGCGCAAATGCCCATCGACCCACGAATGGATTAAAGAAAGATGGAGACTTTACCTCTTTCATGTTTACACGGATGGAGCTGGAACACATTCTCCTTAGCAAAGTATCTCAAGAATGGAAGAAAAATTATCCAATGTACTCAGCCCTGCTATGAGGTCATTTCTTTTTAAAAAAAACATTCTAATGGGGCAGTGGCTGTGGCTCAAGGAGTAGGGTGCCAGCCCCATATACTAGGGGTGGTGGTGGGTTCAAGCCTGGCCCTGGCCCAAAACTGCACAGACACACACAAAAAAACCTAATGAATAGCAATCATAATTTTAACTTATTTGAATTTTTAAAACGAGAGGAGTTAACATTTAGTTCGTGATAAGATCAGCATACACTTAATTACTTGCTTCTTCAAAGCTCTGAAAGCCAGGGGTTTTCATATTTTCCATGCTTTACATTTTGCCATATTTCACTTACATTACACCTACATAAAAGAAATACTAAAAAGTAAAAAACAAAGTGCCAACTAATGGATTATTACAGTGATTACAATGTGGGTAACAATCTTGAGTGTAATTGGTAGTTGAGTAAAAGAGCAGAATATGAAGCATTATCAAATCTGTGTAGAATTTGGAATATATACACAAAATGTGATTTTGTATATTTACAAAACATCTCTTATTTATATATTATATACGCAGGTGTGCCCAAGATAGTGATTTATCTTTGCACTTTAGTTAGTCCATTACTAACTAACACCCTCATGTTTTTTTTCCTTTTTTGAGACAGAGTTGCACTTATTAACCCTCGGTAGAGTGCTGTGGCATCACGGCTCACAGTAACCTCCAACTCCTTGGGCTTAGGCCATTCTCCTGCCTCAGCCTCCCAAGTAGCTGAGACCACAGACATCCACCACAATGCCCGGCTATTTTTTCATTGCAGTTTCACCGGGACTGGGTTTGAATCCACCACCTTCAGTATATGGGGCCGTCGCCCTACCCACTGAACTACAGGTGCCACCCTAACACCCCCATTGTATTCTTAAAGTCCTTTCTCCTCTCTCCTCACCTAAAATAACAAACAGATTTACTCACAAAACTAGTATTTGGCAGAATGCCTAAGAAAAGACTAGTTTTGAATTAAATTAATAGAAAACATTCTATTAAATTATAAGAAAACATTTCCTTCAGTGATTTTGCTGTACTCTATAAGCTTTATCTTCAGAATAAGAATAAGAAAACAATTGCAGTTCTGGAACAGGTAAGCTTTTTACAGAGAATGAAACCATAGCACATGTGTCCTAGGCCATATTCAACGTCCAAAAGCTTGACTTCATTTCTTTCTGTTTTGAATAGACACTCTCATAATTATAGTGTCCAGAACTTACCACATAGCTAGGCTAAGTGTCAAATTCCCTCCCCATTCTTTTACAAAATTCCTTCCTTTAATTTTCACATCTTTCCACGATGTAATCCCCCACTCCCCGGGTAACCACAAATGACCTTCTGTTACCAAGCTTTTCTAAAACCTGAAATAAGTAAGACAAGTTGAAGATCTTTATGAAGTGATCCCAATCGTAAAGTAGAAAAAGTGAATATAGTCATGAAAATAAGAAAAGTTACCTGTAGTTCCTGTCCTTGATATGTTCACTGTAAAGCTGGGTAATAGATGCTACTACTTTCTCCTCCATATTTACAAAGGACCAGATGTTAAGAACTCCTATCTACATTCAAATAACAAAAGGAAGGTGGTCATTAGCATATAATCTATACTCACTAGGTTTATACTATTTTGGAAATAGCAATCTAAACTAAATAATAATCATACTAAAAATTTTAAATTATTGAGAGCCGTGAATGCTTTATTTCATAGAACTGCTAATTAGGCATTTTTAAAATGAATATGTGTGTGTATAGATATATATTTATATGTTTAAAAATAAATGTATGCACACACGCACATATATATGAGAGAGAGAGAAACCATAGTATAAACCAATGCCCTGTATGCTACATCTGTTCAAATATTGTTGATAGATCAGTTAATAAATCAAAGTAGAGTTCATCTCGTAGGAATGGGAGCCAGGAATCACATACTCATGCAACATAGAAAGTGATGTTAATGTCACGAAAGGAAAACAAATAACTAACTAACCAAAATGAGGTTAAGAGAAACAGGAAGTATGCAGGTTGGGATGGGAGAGGTGCATCAGGGACGGTCAGGGAAGACCGCCTGGACAAGGAGACAGTTGAGCAGGATGAGGAAAGAAGGAGATGGGCACGTGGCCATCTCAGGTTTTAGATAAGCTTGTAACAAAAGGTCATTTGTGGTTACCCAGGTGGTGGGGGATTGCACCGTGGAAAGATGTGAAAATTAAAGGAAGAAATTTTGTAGAAGAATGGGGAGGGAATTTGGACACTTAGCCTAGCTAAGGGTAAGAATCTAACAGGTAGGCACAAGGTTGCTCTTGGGTGGGTTATGACCACCATGATCAAAGAATAGCAAGAAGGAAACTGTGCCTGCAGCCAATGCAGCAAGAAACAGGCTTAAAGAAGAAGATTGACCTGGGTTAGGAATTTAGCTTTTATAGGGGTAAGATGGAAAGCCATGGGCGATGTAGAAACCCAATAAGAAAATTAAGATACTGGGCCAAGAACATAAAGCCAGAAAGCCGGATGCAGAGCCAGCCACTCCTTGGCCTGTGTGCTTGGCCTGTCTGCTGTGTATAATACAGAGATAAGCCAGTGCAGTTGTTGATGTGTAAAGCTGGAGGCATCACTAGAGGAAGAAATGGAGAGTGGTTAATTTTTAGAGCAACCTGCACAGAGAATGGGAGCAGAGCCATGTCTTGCAGCATGGAACTAAGTTTTTAAAAAATAAAAAGAAACACTGAGATGATCATGAGTGAATTCAGTCTTCAAATAAAAGACTAGCTTGATTTAAATTTAGTATCATGTCAAACATGGCAAGAAATAGCTCTAGGAAAGAAGGTAGTAGTTAGAGAATAGTGACAGAACAATAAAAATTCCTGACCAGGAGTTGGTGGCGGCGGCAGCAGCAGTGGTGGCTACGGGCTGAGCGGTGCGTTTCCGATTCAAAGCTGAGCTGCGAGGAAAATGGGGGCGGGCGGATCAAAATACGTGCTCAACAGTGGATTCAGAGACCAATAAAAACAAAGTACTTGAACATCGTTTGACTGGGTAGCCAGTTGCTGATGTGTATTCAAGATGAGTGGATTAGGAGAATCCTCTCTGGATCCTCTGGCTGGGGCTTACCTGCAGTGGTGAAAAGTGGAGACGGGAGCAGGAGAGTAAATACATTGAAGAACTGGCTGAACTGATATCTGCTAATCTTAGTGATATCGACAATTTCAATGTGAAACCAGATAAATGTGCAATTTTAACGGAAACTGTAAGACAAATACGTCAAATAAAAGAGCAAGGAAAAGCTATTTCCAGTGATGATGATGTTCAGAAAGCTGATGTATCTTCTACAGGACAGGGAGTTATTGATAAAGACTCCTTAGGACCACTTTTACTTCAGGCGTTGGATGGTTTCTTATTTGTGGTGAATCGAGATGGGAACATCGTATTTGTGTCAGAAAATGTTACACAATACCTCCAGTATAAGCAGGAGGACCTTGTTAACACAAGTGTCTACAGTATCTTACATGAAGAAGACAGGAAGGATTTTCTTAAAAACTTACCAAAATCTACAGTTAATGGAGTTTCCTGGACAAATGAGACCCAGAGATAAAAAAGCCATACATTTAATTGCTGTATGTTGATGAAAGCACCTCATGATATCTTGGAAGACATAAGCACCAGTCCTGAAATGCGCCAAAGATATGAAACAATGCAGTGCTTTGCTCTGTCTCAGCCACGAGCTATGATGGAGGAAGGGGAAGATTTGCAATCCTGTATGATTTGTGTGGCACGCCGCATTACTGCAAGTGAAAGAGCATTTTCATCAAATCCTGAGAGCTTTATTACCAGACACGATCTTTCAGGAAAGGTTGTCAATATAGATACAAATTCACTGAGATCATCCATGAGGCCTGGCTTTGAAGATATAATCCAAAGGTGTATTCAGAGATTTTTTAGTCTTAATGATGGGCAGTCATGGTCCCAGAAACATCATTATCAAGAAGCTTATATCCATGGCCATGCAGAAACCCCAGTGTATCGATTCTCATTGGCTGATGGAACCATAGTGGCTGCACAAACAAAAAGTAAACTTTTCCGAAATCCTGTAACAAATGATCGTCATGGCTTTGTCTCGACTCACTTTCTTCAGAGAGAACAGAATGGGTATAGACCAAACCCAAGTCCCGTTGGACAAGGCATTAGATCTCTTGGAGCTGGATGCAGTAATTCAGTAGGTGGCATGAATGTGTTGCCACACCAAAGCTTACAGATGCTGAACAACAGGGCCTGTGGCATGGCAGATCCCAGCACCACAGGGCAGATGAGTGGAACTCGGTATGGGGGTTCCAGTAACATAGTTTCACTGACTCCTGGGCCAGGCATGCAGTCACCACCTT